>CAMAOC010000375.1:0-29411 GCA_945859555.1 Megachile ligniseca
TTGTTACTATCCGTATTACTCTTGCCTTTCTCCTTATAACTATTATTATTATCGCTATAACTGTTATTATTATTCTTATTACTATTACTATTATCCCTATTCCTCTTGTATTTATCCTTATAACTATTATTATTATCCTTATTATTATTATTATTATCGCTATAACTGTTACTATTATTCTTGTTACTATTATTATTATCCATATTCCTCTTGTCTTTCTCCTTATAACTATTATTATTATCGCTATAACTGTTATTATTATTATTGTTACTATTATTATTATCCCTATTCCTCTTGTCTTTCTCCTTATAACTATTATTATTATCGCTATAACTGTTATTATTATTCATATTACTATTACTATTATCCCTATTCCTCTTGTCTATATCCTTATAACTATTATTATTATCCTTTGTATTATTATTATTATCGCTATAACTGTTATTATTATTGTTATTACTATTATTATTATCGCTATTGCCCTTGTCTTTATCCTTATAACTATTATTATTATCCTTATTATTATTATTATTATCGCTATAAACTGTTATTATTATTCTTGTTACTATTATTATTATCGCTATAACTGTTATTATTATTCTTATTACTATTGTTACTATCCGTATTACTCTTGTCTTTATCCATATAACTATTATTATTAATCCTTTTTACTATTATTATTATCGATATAACTGTTATTATTATTCACTATTACTATTATCCCTATTCCTCTTGTATTTATCCTTATAACTATTATTATTATCCTTATTATTATTATTATTATCGCTATAACTGTTAGTATTATTCTTGTTACTATTATTATTATCCCTATTCCTCTTGTCGTTCTCCTTATAACTATTATTATTATCCTTATTATTATTATTATTATCGCTATAACTGTTATTATTATTCTTGTACTATTATTATTATCCCTATTCCTTTTGTCTTTCTCCTTATAACTATTATTATTATCCTTATTATTATTATTATTATCGCTATAACTGTTGTTATTATTATTGTTACTATTATTATTATCCCTATTCATCTTGTCTTTCTCCTTATAACTATTATTATTATCGCTATAACTGTTAGTATTATTCATATTACTATTACTATTATCCCTATTCCTCTTGTCTATATCCTTATAACTATTATTATTATCCTTATTATTATTATTATTATCGCTATAACTGTTATTATTATTGTTATTACTATTATTATTATCGCTATTGCCCTTGTCTTTATCCTTATAACTATTATTATTATCCTTATTGTTATTATTATTATCGCTATAACTGTTATTATTATTCTTGTTACTATTATTATTATCGCTATAACTGTTATTATTATTCTTATTACTATTGTTACTATCCGTATTACTCTTGTCTTTATCCATATAACTATTATTATTATCCTTATTATTATTATTATTATTATCGCTATAACTGTTACTATTATTCTTGTTACTATTATTATTATTCCTATTCCTCTTGTCTTTCTCCTTATAACTATTATTATTATCCTTATTATTATTATTATTATTATCGCTATAACTGTTATTATTATTCTTGTTACTATTATTATTATCCCTATTCCTTTTGTCTTTCTCCTTATAACTATTATTATTATCCTTATTATTATTATTATTATCGCTATAACATGTTGTTATTATTATTGTTACTATTATTATTATCCCTATTCCTCTTGTCTTTCTCCTTATAACTATTATTATTATCCTTATTATTATTATTATTATCGCTATAACTGTTATAATTATTCTTGTTACTATTATTATTATCGCTATAACTGTTATTATTATTCTTATTACTATTGTTACTATCCGTATTACTCTTGTCTTTATCCATATAACTATTCTTATTAATCCTTTTTACTATTATTATTATCACTATACCTGTTATTATTATTCTTATTACTATTACTAGTATCCCTATTCCTCTTGTATTTATCCTCATAACTATTATTATTATCCCTTATTATTATTATTATTATTATCGCTATAACTGTTACTATTATTCATGTTACTATTATTATTATCCCTACTCCTCTTGTCTTTCTCCTTATAACTATTATTATTATCCTTATTATTATTATTATTATCGCTATAAACTGTTATAATTATTCTTGTTACTATTATTATTATCGCTATAACTGTTATTATTATTCTTATTACTATTGTTACTATCCGTATTACTCTTGTCTATATCCATATAACTATTCTTATTAATCCTTTTTACTATTATTATTATCGCTATAACTGTTATTATTATTCTTATTACTATTACTATTATCCCTATTCCTCTTGTATTTATCCTTATAACTATTATTATTATCCTTATTATTATTATTATTATTATCGCTATAACTGTTACTATTATTCTTGTTACTATTATTATTATCCCTATTCCTCTTGTCTTTCTCCTTATAACTATTATTATTATCCTTATTATTATTATTATTATCCTTATCACTATTATTATTCTCGCTATAACCGGTATTATTATTCTTGTTACTATTATTACTGTCCGTATTACTCTTGCCTTTATCCTTAATACTATTATTATTATCGCTATAACTGTTATTATTATTCTTGTTACTACTATTATTATCCCTATTCCTCTTGTCTTTCTCCTTATAACTATCATAATTATCCTTATTATTATTATTATTATCGCTATAACTGTTGTTATTATTCTTGATACTGTTATTATTATCCCTATTCCTCTTGTCTTTATCCTTATAACTATTATTATTATCCATATTATTATTATTATTATCGCTATAACTGTTATAATTATTCTTATTACTATTACTATTAACCGTATTCCTCTTGTCTTTATCCTTATAACTATTATTATTATCCTTATTATTATTATTATTATTATCGCTATAACTGTTATTATTATTCTTGTTACTATTATTATTATCGCTATAACTGTTATTATTATTCATATTACTATTACTATTATCCCTGTTCCTCTTGTCTATATCCTTATAACTATTATTATTATCCTTATTATTATTATTATTATCGCTATAACTGTTATTATTATTGTTATTACTATTATTATTATCGCTTTTGCCCTTGTCTTTATCCTTATAACTATTATTATTATCCTTATTGTTATTATTATTATCGCTATAACTGTTATTATTATTCTTGTTACTATTATTCTTATTACTATTGTTACTATCCGTATTACTCTTGTCTTTATCCATATAACTATTATTATTAATCCTTTTTACTATTATTATTATCGCTATAACTGTTATTATTATTCTTATTACTATTACTATTATCCCTATTCCTCTTGTATTTATCCTTATAACTATTATTATTATCCTTATTATTATTATTATTATCGCTATAACTGTTACTATTATTCTTGTTACTATTATTATTATTCCTATTCCTCTTGTCTTTCTCCTTATAACTATTATTATTATCCTTATTATTATTATTATTATCGCTATAACTGTTATTATTATTCTTGTTACTATTATTATTATCCCTATTCCTTTTGTCTTTCTCCTTATAACTATTATTAGTATCGCTATAACTGTTGTTATTATTATTGTTACTATTATTATTATCCCTATTCCTCTTGTCTTTCTCCTTATAACTATTATTATTATCGCTATAACTGTTATTATTATTCATATTACTATTACTATTATCCCTATTCCTTTCGTCTTTATCTTTATAACTATTATTATTATCCTTATTATTATTATTATTATCGCTATAACTGTTGTTATTATTCTTGTTACTATTATTATTATCCCTATTCCTCTTGTCTTTCTCCTTATAACTATTATTATTATCGCTATAACTGTTATTATTATTCTTATTACTATTACTATTATCCCTATTCCTCTTGTATTTATCCTTATAACTATTATTATTATCCTTATTATTATTATTATTATCGCTATAACTGTTACTATTATTCTTGTTACTATTATTATTATCGCTATAACTGTTGTTATTATTATTGTTACTATTATTATTATCCCTATTCCTCTTGTCTTTCTCCTTATAACTATTATTATTATCGCTATAACTGTTATTATTTTCCTTAATACTATTATTATTATCGCTATAACTGTTATTATTATCCTTAATACTATTATTATTATCGCTATAACTGTTATTATTAGTCTTGTTACTATTATTATTATCCCTATTCCTCTTGTCTTTCTCCTTATAACTATTATTATTATCCTTATTATTATTATTATTATCGCTATAACTGTTATAATTATTCTTATTACTATTACTATTAACCGTATTCCTCTTGTCTTTATCCTTATAACTATTATTATTATCCTTATTATTATTATTATTATTATCGCTATAACTGTTATTATTATTCTTGTTACTATTATTATTATCGCTATAACTGTTATTATTATTCTTATTACTATTGTTGCTATCCGTATTACTCTTGTCTTTATCCATATAACTATTATTATTAATCCTTATTACTATTATTATTATCGCTATAACTGTTATTATTATCTTATTACTATTACTATTATCCCTATTCCTCTTGTATTTATCCTTATAACTATTATTATTATCCTTATTATTATTATTATTATCGCTATAACTGTTGTTATTATTCTTGTTACTATTATTATTATTCCCATTCCTCTTGTCTTTCTCCTTATAACTATTATTATTATCGCTATAACTGTTATTATTATTCTTGTTACTATTATTATTATCGCTATAACTGTTATTATTATTCTTGTTACTATTATTATTATCCCTATTCCTTTTGTCTTTCTCCTTATAACTATTATTATTATCCTTATTATTATTACTATTATCGCTATAACTGTTGTTATTATTATTATTACTATTATTATTATCCCTATGCCTCTTGTCTTTCTCCTTATAACTATTATTATTATCGCTATAACTGTTATTATTGTGGTTATTCTATTGTTACTATCCCTATTACTCCTGTCTTTATCCTTAATACTATTATTATTACCGCTATAACTGTTATTATTATTCTTGTTACTACTATTATTATCCCGATTCCTCTTGTCTTTCTCCTTATATCTATTATTATTATCCTTATTATTATATTATTATCGCTATAACTGTTATTATTATTCTTGTTACTATTATTATTATCGCTATAACTGTTATTATTATTCTTATTACTATTGTTGCTATCCGTATTACTCTTGTCTTTATCCATATAACTATTATTATTAATCCTTATTACTATTATTATTATCGCTATAACTGTTATTATTATTCTTATTACTATTACTATTATCCCTATTCCTCTTGTATTTATCCTTATAACTATTATTATTATCCTTATTATTATTATTATTATTATCGCTATAACTGTTACTATTATTCTTGTTACTATTATTACTATCCCTATTCGACTTGTCTTTCTCCTTATAACTATTATTATTATCCTTATTATTATTATTATTATCGCTATAACTGTTGTTATTATTTTTGTTACTATTATTATTATCCCCATTCCTCTTGTCTTTCTCCTTATAACTATTATTATTATCGCTATAACTGTTATTATTATTCTTATTACTATTACTATTATCCCTATTCCTCTTGTATTTATCCTTATAACTATATTATTATCCTTATTATTATTATTATTATCGCTATAACTGTTACTATTATCTTGTTACTATTATTATTATCCCTATTCCTATTGTCTTTCTCCTTATAACTATTATTATTATCCTTATTATTATTATTATTATCGCTATAACTGTTATTATTATTCTTGTTACTATTATTATTATCGCTATAACTGTTATTATTATTCTTATTACTATTGTTACTATCCGTATTACTCTTGCCTTTATCCTTAATACTATTATTATTACCGCTATAACTGTTATTATTATTCTTATTACTATTACTATTATCTCTATTCCTCTTGTATTTATCCTTATAACTATTATTATTATCCTTATTATTATTATTATTATCGCTATAACTGTTATTATTATTCTTGTTACTATTATTATTATCGCTATTCCTCTTGTCTTTCTCCTTATAACTATTATTATTATCCTTATTATTATTATTATTATCGCTATAACTGTTGTTATTATTCTTGTTACTATTATTATTATCCCCATTCCTCTTGTCTTTCTCCTTATAACTATTATTATTATCGCTATAACTGTTATTATTATTCTTATTACTATTGCTATTATCCCTTTTCCTCTTGTATTTGTCCTTATAACTATTATTATTATCCTTATTATTATTATTATTATCGCTATAACTGTTACTATTATTCTTGTTACTATTATTATTATCCCTATTCCTCTTGTCTTTCTCGTTATAACTATTATTATTATCCTTATTATTGTTATTATTATCGCTATAACTGTTATTATTATTCTTGTTACTATTATTATTATCCCTATTCCTCTTGTCTTTCTCCTTATAACTATTATTATTATCCTTATTATTATTATTATTATCGCTATAACTGTTATTATTATTCTTATTACTATTACTATTATCCCTATTCCTCTTGTCTATATCCTTATAACTATTATTATTATCCTTATTACTATTATTATTATCGCTATAACTGTTATTATTATTCTTGTTACTATTATTACTGTCCGTATTACTCTTGCCTTTATCCTTAATACTATTATTGTTACCGCTATAACTGTTATTATTATTCTTGTTACTATTATTATTATCCCTATTCTTCTTGTCTTTCTCCTTATAACTATTATTTTTATCCTTATTATTATTATTATTATCGCTATATCTGTTATTATTATTCTTATTACTATTACTATTAACCGTATTCCTCTTGTCTTTATCCTTATAACTATTATTATTATCCTTATTATTATTATTATTATTATCGCTATAGCTGTTCTAATTATTCTTGTTACTATTATTATTATCGCTATAACTGTTATTATTATTCATATTACTATTACTATTATCCCTATTCCTCTTGTCTATATCCTTATAACTATTATTATTATCCTTATTATTATTATTATTATCGCTATAACTGTTATTATTATTGTTATTACTATTATTATTATCGCTTTTGCCCTTGTCTTTATCCTTATAACTATTATTATTATCCTTATTGTTATTATTATTATCGCTATAACTGTTATTATTATTCTTGTTACTATTATTCTTATTACTATTGTTACTATCCGTATTACTCTTGTCTTTATCCATATAACTATTATTATTAATCCTTTTTACTATTATTATTATCGCTATAACTGTTATTATTATTCTTATTACTATTACTATTATCCCTATTCCTCTTGTATTTATCCTTATAACTATTATTATTATCCTTATTATTATTATTATTATTATCGCTATAACTGTTATTATTATCCTTAATACTATTATTATTATCGCTATAACTGTTATTATTATTCTTGTTACTATTATTATTATCCCTATTCCTCTTGTCTTTCTCCTTATAACTATTATTATTATCCTTATTATTATTATTATTATCGCTATAACTGTTATAATTATTCTTATTACTATTACTATTAACCGTATTCCTCTTGTCTTTATCCTTATAACTATTATTATTATCCTTATTATTATTATTATTATTATCGCTATAACTGTTATTATTATTCTTATTACTATTGTTGCTATCCGTATTACTCTTGTCTTTATCCATATAACTATTATTATTAATCCTTATTACTATTATTATTATCGCTATAACTGTTATTATTATTCTTATTACTATTACTATTATCCCTATTCCTCTTGTATTTATCCTTATAACTATTATTATTATCCTTATTATTATTATTATTATCGCTATAACTGTTGTTATTATTCTTGTTACTATTATTATTATTCCCATTCCTCTTGTCTTTCTCCTTATAACTATTATTATTATCGCTATAACTGTTATTATTATTCTTGTTACTATTATTATTATCGCTATAACTGTTATTATTATTCTTATTACAATTGTTACTATCCGTATTAATCTTGCCTTTATCCTTAATACTATTATTATTACCGCTATAACTGTTATTATTATTCTTATTACTATTACTATTATCCCTATTCCTCTTGTATATATCCTTATAACTATTATTATTATCCTTACTATCATTATTATTATCGCTATAACTGTTATTATTATTCTTGTTACTATTATTATTATCCCTATTCCTTTTGTCTTTCTCCTTATAACTATTATTATTATCCTTATTATTATTATTATTATCGCTATAACTGTTATTATTATTCTTATTACTATTGTTTCTATCCGTATTACTCTTGTCTTTATCCATATAACTATTATTATTAATCCTTTTTATTATTATTATTATCGCTATAACTGTTATTATTATTCTTATTACTATTACTATTATCCCTATTCCTCTTGTATTGATCCTTATAACTATTATTATTATCCTTTTTATTATTATTATTATCGCTATAACTGTTATTATTATTGTTATTACTATTATTATTATCGCTATTGCCCTTGTCTTTATCCTTATAACTATTATTATTATCCATATTATTATTATTATTATCGCTATAACTGTTATTATTATTCTTGTTACTATTATTATTATCCCTATTCCTTTTGTCTTTCGCCTTATAACTATTATTATTATCGCTATAACTGTTATTATTATTCTTATTACTATTACTATTATCCCTATTCCTCTTGTATTTATCCTTATAACTATTATTATTATCCTTATTATTATTATTATTATCGCTATAACTGTTACTATTATTCTTGTTACTATTATTATTATCCCTATTCCTATTGTCTTTCTCCTTATAACTATTATTATTATCCTTATTATTATTATTATTATCGCTATAACTGTTATTATTATTCTTGTTACTATTATTATTATCGCTATAACTGTTATTATTATTCTTATTACTATTGTTACTATCCGTATTACTCTTGCCTTTATCCTTAATACTATTATTATTACCGCTATAACTGTTATTATTATTCTTATTACTATTACTATTATCTCTATTCCTCTTGTATTTATCCTTATAACTATTATTATTATCCTTATTATTATTATTATTATCGCTATAACTGTTATTATTATTCTTGTTACTATTATTATTATCGCTATTCCTCTTGTCTTTCTCCTTATAACTATTATTATTATCCTTATTATTATTATTATTATCGCTATAACTGTTGTTATTATTCTTGTTACTATTATTATTATCCCCATTCCTCTTGTCTTTCTCCTTATAACTATTATTATTATCGCTATAACTGTTATTATTATTCTTATTACTATTGCTATTATCCCTTTTCCTCTTGTATTTGTCCTTATAACTATTATTATTATCCTTATTATTATTATTATTATCGCTATAACTGTTACTATTATTCTTGTTACTATTATTATTATCCCTATTCCTCTTGTCTTTCTCGTTATAACTATTATTATTATCCTTATTATTGTTATTATTATCGCTATAACTGTTATTATTATTCTTGTTACTATTATTATTATCCCTATTCCTCTTGTCTTTCTCCTTATAACTATTATTATTATCCTTATTATTATTATTATTATCGCTATAACTGTTATTATTATTCTTATTACTATTACTATTATCCCTATTCCTCTTGTCTATATCCTTATAACTATTATTATTATCCTTATTACTATTATTATTATCGCTATAACTGTTATTATTATTCTTGTTACTATTATTACTGTCCGTATTACTCTTGCCTTTATCCTTAATACTATTATTGTTACCGCTATAACTGTTATTATTATTCTTGTTACTATTATTATTATCCCTATTCTTCTTGTCTTTCTCCTTATAACTATTATTTTTATCCTTATTATTATTATTATTATCGCTATATCTGTTATTATTATTCTTATTACTATTACTATTAACCGTATTCCTCTTGTCTTTATCCTTATAACTATTATTATTATCCTTATTATTATTATTATTATTATCGCTATAGCTGTTCTAATTATTCTTGTTACTATTATTATTATCGCTATAACTGTTATTATTATTCATATTACTATTACTATTATCCCTATTCCTCTTGTCTATATCCTTATAACTATTATTATTATCCTTATTATTATTATTATATCGCTATAACTGTTATTATTATTGTTATTACTATTATTATTATCGCTTTTGCCCTTGTCTTTATCCTTATAACTATTATTATTATCCTTATTGTTATTATTATTATCGCTATAACTGTTATTATTATTCTTGTTACTATTATTCTTATTACTATTGTTACTATCCGTATTACTCTTGTCTTTATCCATATAACTATTATTATTAATCCTTTTTACTATTATTATTATCGCTATAACTGTTATTATTATTCTTATTACTATTACTATTATCCCTATTCCTCTTGTATTTATCCTTATAACTATTATTATTATCCTTATTATTATTATTATTATCGCTATAACTGTTACTATTATTCTTGTTACTATTATTATTATTCCTATTCCTCTTGTCTTTCTCCTTATAACTATTATTATTATCCTTATTATTATTATTATTATCGCTATAACTGTTATTATTATTCTTGTTACTATTATTATTATCCCTATCCTTTTGTCTTTCTCCTTATAACTATTATTAGTATCGCTATAACTGTTGTTATTATTATTGTTACTATTATTATTATCCCTATTCCTCTTGTCTTTCTCCTTATAACTATTATTATTATCCTTATTATTATTATTATTATCGCTATAACTGTTATTATTATTCTTGTTACTATTATTATTATCGCTATAACTGTTATTATTATTCTTATTACTATTGTTACTATCCGTATTACTCTTGCCTTTATCCTTAATACTATTATTATTACCGCTATAACTGTTATTATTATTCTTATTACTATTACTATTATCTCTATTCCTCTTGTATTTATCCTTATAACTATTATTATTATCCTTATTATTATTATTATTATCGCTATAACTGTTATTATTATTCTTGTTACTATTATTATTATCGCTATTCCTCTTGTCTTTCTCCTTATAACTATTATTATTATCCTTATTATTATTATTATTATCGCTATAACTGTTGTTATTATTCTTGTTACTATTATTATTATCCCCATTCCTCTTGTCTTTCTCCTTATAACTATTATTATTATCGCTATAACTGTTATTATTATTCTTATTACTATTGCTATTATCCCTTTTCCTCTTGTATTTGTCCTTATAACTATTATTATTATCCTTATTATTATTATTATTATCGCTATAACTGTTACTATTATTCTTGTTACTATTATTATTATCCCTATTCCTCTTGTCTTTCTCGTTATAACTATTATTATTATCCTTATTATTATTATTATTATCGCTATAACTGTTATTATTATTCTTGTTACTATTATTATTATCCCTATTCCTCTTGTCTTTCTCCTTATAACTATTATTATTATCCTTATTATTATTATTATTATCGCTATAACTGTTATTATTATTCTTATTACTATTACTATTATCCCTATTCCTCTTGTCTATATCCTTATAACTATTATTATTATCCTTATTACTATTATTATTATCGCTATAACTGTTATTATTATTCTTGTACTATTATTACTGTCCGTATTACTCTTGCCTTTATCCTTAATACTATTATTGTTACCCGCTATAACTGTTATTATTATTCTTGTTACTATTATTATTATCCCTATTCTTCTTGTCTTTCTCCTTATAACTATTATTTTTATCCTTATTATTATTATTATTATCGCTATATCTGTTATTATTATTCTTATTACTATTACTATTAACCGTATTCCTCTTGTCTTTATCCTTATAACTATTATTATTATCCTTATTATTATTATTATTATTATCGCTATAGCTGTTCTAATTATTCTTGTTACTATTATTATTATCGCTATAACTGTTATTATTATTCATATTACTATTACTATTATCCCTATTCCTCTTGTCTATATCCTTATAACTATTATTATTATCCTTATTATTATTATTATTATCGCTATAACTGTTATTATTATTGTTATTACTATTATTATTATCGCTTTTGCCCTTGTCTTTATCCTTATAACTATTATTATTATCCTTATTGTTATTATTATTATCGCTATAACTGTTATTATTATTCTTGTTACTATTATTCTTATTACTATTGTTACTATCCGTATTACTCTTGTCTTTATCCATATAACTATTATTATTAATCCTTTTTACTATTATTATTATCGCTATAACTGTTATTATTATTCTTATTACTATTACTATTATCCCTATTCCTCTTGTATTTATCCTTATAACTATATTATTATCCTTATTATTATTATTATTATCGCTATAACTGTTACTATTATTCTTGTTACTATTATTATTATTCCTATTCCTCTTGTCTTTCTTCTTATAACTATTATTATTATCCTTATTATTATTATTATTATCGCTATAACTGTTATTATTATTCTTGTTACTATTATTATTATCCCTATTCCTTTTGTCTTTCTCCTTATAACTATTATTAGTATCGCTATAACTGTTGTTATTATTATTGTTACTATTATTATTACCCCTATTCCTCTTGTCTTTCTCCTTATAACTATTATTATTATCGCTATAACTGTTATTATTATTCATATTACTATTACTATTATCCCTATTCCTTTCGTCTTTATCTTTATAACTATTATTATTATCCTTATTATTATTATTATTATCGCTATAACTGTTGTTATTATTCTTGTTACTATTATTATTATCCCTATTCCTCTTGTCTTTCTCCTTATAACTATTATTATTATCGCTATAACTGTTATTATTATTCTTATTACTATTACTATTATCCCTATTCCTCTTGTATTTATCCTTATAACTATTATTATTATCCTTATTATTATTATTATTATCGCTATAACTGTTATAATTATTCTTATTACTATTACTATTAACCGTATTCCTCTTGTCTTTATCCTTATAACTATTATTATTATCCTTATTATTATTATTATTATTATCGCTATAACTGTTATTATTA
Organism: Megachile ligniseca; assembly: GCA_945859555.1. Taxonomy (NCBI): domain Eukaryota; kingdom Metazoa; phylum Arthropoda; class Insecta; order Hymenoptera; family Megachilidae; genus Megachile; species Megachile ligniseca. The sequence goes on from CAMAOC010000375.1 coordinate 13,109, forward strand.
TCCTTAATACTATTATTATTATCGCTATAACTGTTATTATTATTCTTGTTACTATATTATTATCCCTATTCCTCTTGTCTTTCTCCTTATAACTATTATTATTATCCTTATTATTATTATTATTATCGCTATAACTGTTATAATTATTCTTATTACTATTACTATTAACCGTATTCCTCTTGTCTTTATCCTTATAACTATTATTATTATCCTTATTATTATTATTATTATTATCGCTATAACTGTTATTATTATTCTTATTACTATTGTTGCTATCCGTATTACTCTTGTCTTTATCCATATAACTATTATATTAATCCTTATTACTATATTATTATCGCTATAACTGTTATTATTATTCTTATTACTATTACTATTATCCCTATTCCTCTTGTATTTATCCTTATAACTATTATTATTATCCTTATTATATTATTATTATCGCTATAACTGTTGTTATTATTCTTGTTACTATTATTATTATTCCCATTCCTCTTGTCTTTCTCCTTATAACTATTATTATTATCGCTATAACTGTTATTATTATTCTTGTTACTATTATTATTATCGCTATAACTGTTATTATTATTCTTATTACAATTGTTACTATCCGTATTAATCTTGCCTTCATCCTTAATACTATTATTATTACCGCTATAACTGTTATTATTATTCTTATTACTATTACTATTATCCCTATTCCTCTTGTATATATCCTTATAACTATTATTATTATCCTTACTATCATTATTATTATCGCTATAACTGTTATTATTATTCTTGTTACTATTATTATTATCCCTATTCCTTTTGTCTTTCTCCTTATAACTATTATTATTATCCTTATTATTATTATTATTATCGCTATAACTGTTATTATTATTCTTATTACTATTGTTTCTATCCGTATTACTCTTGTCTTTATCCATATAACTATTATTATTAATCCTTTTTATTATTATTATTATCGCTATAACTGTTATTATTATTCTTATTACTATTACTATTATCCCTATTCCTCTTGTATTGATCCTTATAACTATTATTATTATCCTTTTTATTATTATTATTATCGCTATAACTGTTATTATTATTGTTATTACTATTATTATTATCGCTATTGCCCTTGTCTTTATCCTTATAACTATTATTATTATCCATATTATTATTATTATTATCGCTATAACTGTTATTATTATTCTTGTTACTATTATTATTATCCCTATTCCTTTTGTCTTTCGCCTTATAACTATTATATTATCCTTATTATTATTATTATTATCGCTATAACTGTTGTTATTATTCTTGTTACTATTATTATTATCCCTATTCCTCTTGTCTTTCTCCTTATAACTATTATTATTATCGCTATAACTGTTATTATTATTCTTATTACTATTACTATTATCCCTATTCCTCTTGTATTTATCCTTATAACTATTATTATTATCCTTATTATTATTATTATTATCGCTATAACTGTTACTATTATTCTTGTTACTATTATTATTATCGCTATAACTGTTGTTATTATTATTGTTACTATTATTATTATCCCTATTCCTCTTGTCTTTCTCCTTATAACTATTATTATTATCGCTATAACTGTTATTATTGTCCTTAATACTATTATTATTATCGCTATAACTGTTATTATTATCCTTAATACTATTATTATTATCGCTATAACTGTTATTATTATTCTTGTTACTATTATTATTATCCCTATTCCTCTTGTCTTTCTCCTTATAACTATTATTATTATCCTTATTATTATTATTATTATCGCTATAACTGTTATAATTATTCTTATTACTATTACTATTAACCGTATTCCTCTTGTCTTTATCCTTATAACTATTATTATTATCCTTATTATTATTATTATTATTATCGCTATAACTGTTATTATTATTCTTGTTACTATTATTATTATCGCTATAACTGTTATTATTATTCTTATTACTATTGTTGCTATCCGTATTACTCTTGTCTTTATCCATATAACTATTATTATTAATCCTTATTACTATTATTATTATCGCTATAACTGTTATTATTATTCTTATTACTATTACTATTATCCCTATTCCTCTTGTCTATATCCTTATAACTATTATTATTATCCTTATTACTATTATTATTATCGCTATAACTGTTATTATTATTCTTGTTACTATTATACTGTCCGTATTACTCTTGCCTTTATCCTTAATACTATTATTGTTACCGCTATAACTGTTATTATTATTCTTGTTACTATTATTATTATCCCTATTCCTATTGTCTTTCTCCTTATAACTATTATTATTATCCTTATTATTATTATTATTATCGCTATATCTGTTATTATTATTCTTATTACTATTACTATTAACCGTATTCCTCTTGTCTTTATCCTTATGACTCTTATTATTATCCTTATTATTATTATTATTATTATCGCTATAACTGATATTATTATTCTTGTTACTATTATTATTGTCGCTATAACTGTTATTATTATTCTTATTACTATTGTTGCTATCCGTATTACTCTTGTCTTTATTCATATAACTATTATTATTAATCCTTATTACTATTATTATTATCGCTATAACTGTTATTATTATTCTTATTACTATTACTATTAACCGTATTCCTCTTGTCTTTATCCTTATAACTATTACTATTATCCTTATTATTATTATTATTATTATCGCTATAGCTGTTCTAATTATTCTTGTTACTATTATTATTATCGCTATAACTGTTATTATTATTCTTATTACTATTGTTGCTATCCGTATTACTCTTGTCTTTATCCATATAACTATTATTATTATCGCTACAACTGTTATTATTATTGTTATTACTATTATTATTATCGCTATTGCACTTGTCCTTATCCTTATAACTATTATTATTATCCTTATTACTATTATTATTATCGCTATAACTGTTATTATTATTCTTGTTACTATTATTACTGTCCGTATTACTCTTGCCTTTATCCTTAATACTATTATTATTACCGCTATAACTGTTATTATTATTCTTATTACTATTACTATTATCCCTATTCCTCTTGTATTTATCCTTATAACTATTATTATTATCCTTATTATTATTATTATTATCGCTATAAGTGTTATTATTATCCTTAATACTATTATTATTATCGCTATAACTGTTATTATTATTCTTGTTACTATTATTATTATCCCTATTCCTTTTGTCTTTCTCCTTATATCTATTATTATTATCCGTATTATTATTATTATTATCGCTATAACAGTTATTATTATTCTTATTACTATTACTATTATCCGTATTCCTCTTGCCTTTATCCTTATAACTATTATTATTATCCTTATTATTATTATTATTATTATTATCGCTATAACTGTTATTATTATTCTTATTACTATTACTATTATCCCTATTCCTCTTGTATTTATCCTTATAACTATTATTATTATCCTTATTATTATTATTATTATCGCTATAACTGTTACTATTATTCTTGTTACTATTATTATTATCCCTATTCCTATTGTCTTTCTCCTTATAACTATTATTATAATCCTTATTATTATTATTATTATCGCTATAACTGTTATTATTATTCTTGTTACTATTATTACTGTCCGTATTACTCTTGCCTTATCCTTAATACTATTATTATTATCGCTATATCTGTTATTATGATTCTTGTTACTATTATTATTATCCCTATTCCTCTTGTCTTTCTCCTTATAACTATTATTATTATCCTTATTATTATTATTATTATCGCTATAACTGTTATTAGTATTCTTATTACTAATACTATTATCCCTATTCCTCTTGTCTATATCCTTATAACTATTATTATTATCCTTATTACTATTATTATTATCGCTATAACTGTTATTATTATTCTTGTTACTATTATTACTGTCCGTATTACTCTTGCCTTTATCCTTAATACTATTATTATTACCGCTATAACTGTTATTATTATTCTTGTTACTATTATTATTATCCCTATTCCTCTTGTCTTTCTCCTTATAACTATTATTATTATCCTTATTATTATTATTATTATCGCTATAACTGTTATTATTATTCTTATTACTATTACTATTAACCGTATTCCTCTCGTCTTTATCTTTATAACTATTATTATTATCCTTATTATTATTATTATTATCGCTATAACTGTTGTTATTATTCTTGTTACTATTATTACTGTCCGTATTAGTCTTGCCTTTATCCTTAATACTATTATTATTATCGCTATAACTGTTATTATTATTCTTATTACTATTACTATTATCTCTATTCCTCTTGTATTTATCCTTATAACTATTATTATCATCCTTATTATTATTATTATCGCTATAACTGTGACTATTATTCTTGTTACTATTATTATTATCCCTATTCCTCTTGTCTTTCTCCTTATAACTATTATTATTATCCTTATTATTACTATTATTATCGCTATAACTCTTATTATTATGGTTATTCTATTGTTACTATCCCTATTACTCTTGTCTTTATCCTTAATACTATTATTATTACCGCTATAACTGTTATTATTATTCTTGTTACTACTATTATTATCCCTATTCCTCTTGTCTTTCTCCTTATAACTATTATTATTATCCTTATTATTATTATTATTATTATCACTATAACTGTTCTAATTATTCTTGTTACTATCATTATTATCGCTATAACTGTTATTATTATTCTTATTACTATTGTTGCTATCCGTATTACTCTTGTCTTTATCCATATAACTATTATTATTAATCCTTATTACTATTATTATTATCGCTATAACTGTTATTATTATTCTTATTACTATTACTATTATCCCTATTCCTCTTGTATTTATCCTTATAACTATTATTATTATCCTTATTATTATTATTATTATCGCTATAACTGTTACTATTATTCTTGTTACTATTATTATTATCCCCATTCCTCTTGTCTTTCTCCTTATAACTATTATTATTATCCTTATTATTATTATTATTATCGCTATAACTGTTATTATATTCTTGTTACTATTATTATTATCGCTATAACTGTTATTATTATTCTTATTACTATTGTTACTATCCGTATTACTCTTGCCTTTATCCTTAATACTATTATTATTACCGCTATAACTGTTATTATTATTCTTATTACTATTACTATTATCTCTATTCCTCTTGTATTTATCCTTATAACTATTATTATTATCCTTATTTTTATTATTATTATCGCTATAACTGTTATTATTATTCTTGTTACTATTATTATTATCGCTATAACTGTTATTATTATTCTTGTTACTATAATTATTATCCCTATTCCTCTTGTCTTTCTCCTTATAACTATTATTATAATCCGTATTATTATCATTATTATCGCTATAACTGTTATTATTATTCTTGTTACTATTATTACTGTCCGTATTACTCTTGCCTTTATCCTTAATACTATTATTATTATCGCTATAACTGTTATTATTATTCTTGTTACTATTATTATTATCCCTATTCCTCTTGTCTTTCTCCTTATAACTATTATTATTATCCTTATTATTATTATTATTATCGCTATAACTGTTATTATTATTCTTATTACTATTACTATTATCCCTATTCCTCTTGTCTATATCCTTATAACTATTATTATTATCCTTATTACTATTATTATTATCGCTATAACTGTTATTATTATTCTTGTTACTATTATTACTGTCCGTATTAGTCTTGCCTTTATCCTTAATACTTATTATTATTATCGCTATAACTGTTATTATTATTCTTATTACTATTACTATTATCTCTATTCCTCTTGTATTTATCCTTATAACTATTATTATCATCCTTATTATTACTATTATTATCGCTATAACTGTTATTATTATTCTTATTACTATTGTTACTATCCGTATTACTCTTGCCTTTATCCTTAATACTATTATTATTACCGCTATAACTGTTATTATTATTCTTATTACTATTACTATTATCTCTATTCCTCTTGTATTTATCCTTATAACTATTATTATTATCCTTATTTTATTATTATTATCGCTATAACTGTTATTATTATTCTTGTTACTATTATTATTATCGCTATAACTGTTATTATTATTCTTGTTACTATAATTATTATCCCTATTCCTCTTGTCTTTCTCCTTATAACTATTATTATAATCCGTATTATTATCATTATTATCGCTATAACTGTTATTATTATTCTTGTTACTATTATTACTGTCCGTATTACTCTTGCCTTTATCCTTAATACTATTACTATTATCGCTATAACTGTTATTATTATTCTTGTTACTATTATTATTATCCCTATTCCTCTTGTCTTTCTCCTTATAACTATTATTATTATCCTTATTATTATTATTATTATCGCTATAACTGTTATTATTATTCTTATTACTATTACTATTATCCCTATTCCTCTTGTCTATATCCTTATAACTATTATTATTATCCTTATTACTATTATTATTATCGCTATAACTGTTATTATTATTCTTGTTACTATTATTACTGTCCGTATTAGTCTTGCCTTTATCCTTAATACTATTATTATTATCGCTATAACTGTTATTATTATTCTTATTACTATTACTATTATCTCTATTCCTCTTGTATTTATCCTTATAACTATTATTATCATCCTTATTATTACTATTATTATCGCTATAACTGTTGTTATTATTCTTGTTACTATTATTATTATCCCTATTCCTCTTGTCTTTCTCCTTATAACTATATTATTATCCTTATTATTACTATTATTATCGCTATAACTGTTGTTATTATTCTTGTTACTATTATTATTATCCCCATTCCTCTTGTCTTTCTCCTTATAACTATTATTATTATCGCTATAACTGTTATTATTATTCTTATTACTATTACTATTATCCCTATTCCTCTTGTATTTATCCTTATAACTATTATTATTATCCTTATTATTATTATTATTATTATCGCTATAACTGTTATTATTATTCTTGTTACTATTACTATTATCGCTATAACTGTTATTATTATTCTTATTACTATTGTTGCTATCCGTATTACTCTTGTCTTTATCCATATAACTATTATTATTAATCCTTATTACTATTATTATTATAGCTATAACTGTTATTATTATTCTTATTACTATTGTTGCTATCCGTATTACTCTTGTCTTTATCCATATTACTATTATTATTAATCCTTATTACTATTATTATTATCGCTATAACTGTTATTATTATTCTTATTCCTATTACTATTAACCGTATTCCTCTTGTCTTTATCCTTATAACTATTATTATTATCCTTATTATTATTATTATTATTATCGCTATAGCTGTTCTAATTATTCTTGTTACTATTATTATTATCGCTATAACTGTTATTATTATTCTTATTACTATTACTATTATCCCTATTCCTCTTGTATTTATCCTTATAACTATTATTATTATCCTTATTATTATTATTATTATCGCTATAACTGTTATTATTATTCCTGTTACTATTATTATTATCCCTATTCCTCTTGTCTTTCTCCTTATAACTATTATTATTATCCTTATTATTACTATTATTATCGCTATAACTCTTATTATTATGGTTATTCTATTGTTACTATCCCTATTACTCTTGTCTTTATCCTTATAACTATTATTATTATCGCTAATAACTGTTATTATTATTCTTATTACTATTATTATTATCCCTATTGGCCTTGTCTTTATCCATATAACTATTATTATTATCCTTATTACTATTATTATTATCATTATAACTGTTATTATTATCCTTAATACTATTATTATTATCGCTATAACTGTTATTATTGTGGTTATTCTATTGTTACTATCCCTATTACTCCTGTCTTTATCCTTAATACTATTATTATTACCGCTATAACTGTTATTATTATTCTTGTTACTACTATTATTATCCCTATTCCTCTTGTCTTTCTCCTTATAACTATTATTATTATCCTTATTATTATTATTATTATTATCACTATAACTGTTCTAATTATTCTTGTTACTATTATTATTATCGCTATAACTGTTATTATTATTCTTATTACTATTGTTGCTATCCGTATTACTCTTGTCTTTATCCATATAACTATTATTATTAATCCTTATTACTATTATTATTATCGCTATAACTGTTATTATTATTCTTATTACTATTACTATTATCCCTATTCCTCTTGTATTTATCCTTATAACTATTATTATTATCCTTATTATTATTATTATTATCGCTATAACTGTTACTATTATTCTTGTTACTATTATTATTATCCCCATTCCTCTTGTCTTTCTCCTTATAACTATTATTATTATCCTTATTATTATTATTATTATCGCTATAACTGTTATTATTATTCTTGTTACTATTATTATTATCGCTATAACTGTTATTATTATTCTTATTACTATTGTTACTATCCGTATTACTCTTGCCTTTATCCTTAATACTATTATTATTACCGCTATAACTGTTATTATTATTCTTATTACTATTACTATTATCTCTATTCCTCTTGTATTTATCCTTATAACTATTATTATTATCCTTATTATTATTATTATTATCGCTATAACTGTTATTATTATTCTTGTTACTATTATTATTATCGCTATAACTGTTATTATTATTCTTGTTACTATAATTATTATCCATATTCCTCTTGTCTTTCTCCTTATAACTATTATTATAATCCGTATTATTATCATTATTATCGCTATAACTGTTATTATTATTCTTGTTACTATTATTACTGTCCGTATTACTCTTGCCTTTATCCTTAATACTATTATTATTATCGCTATAACTGTTATTATTATTCTTGTTACTATTATTATTATCCCTATTCCTCTTGTCTTTCTCCTTATAACTATTATTATTATCCTTATTATTATTATTATTATCGCTATAACTGTTATTATTATTCTTATTACTATTACTATTATCCCTATTCCTCTTGTCTATATCCTTATAACTATTATTATTATCCTTATTACTATTATTATTATCGCTATAACTGTTATTATTATTCTTGTTACTATTATTACTGTCCGTATTAGTCTTGCCTTTATCCTTAATACTATTATTATTATCGCTATAACTGTTATTATTATTCTTATTACTATTACTATTATCTCTATTCCTCTTGTATTTATCCTTATAACTATTATTATCATCCTTATTATTATTATTATTATCGCTATAACTGTGACTATTATTCTTGTTACTATTATTATTATCCCTATTCCTCTTGTCTTTCTCCTTATAACTATTATTATTATCCTTATTATTACTATTATTATCGCTATAACTGTTGTTATTATTCTTGTTACTATTATTATTATCCCCATTCCTCTTGTCTTTCTCCTTATAACTATTATTATTATCGCTATAACTGTTATTATTATTCTTATTACTATTACTATTATCCCTATTCCTCTTGTATTTATCCTTATAACTATTATTATTATCCTTATTATTATTATTATTATTATCGCTATAACTGTTATTATTATTCTTGTTACTATTACTATTATCGCTATAACTGTTATTATTATTCTTATTACTATTGTTGCTATCCGTATTACTCTTGTCTTTATCCATATAACTATTATTATTAATCCTTATTACTATTATTATTATCGCTATAACTGTTATTATTATTCTTATTACTATTGTTGCTATCCGTATTACTCTTGTCTTTATCCATATTACTATTATTATTAATCCTTATTACTATTATTATTATCGCTATAACTGTTATTATTATTCTTATTCCTATTACTATTAACCGTATTCCTCTTGTCTTTATCCTTATAACTATTATTATTATCCTTATTATTATTATTATTATTATCGCTATAGCTGTTCTAATTATTCTTGTTACTATTATTATTATCGCTATAACTGTTATTATTATTCTTATTACTATTACTATTATCCCTATTCCTCTTGTATTTATCCTTATAACTATTATTATTATCCTTATTATTTATTATTATCGCTATAACTGTTATTATTATTCTTGTTACTATTATTATTATCGCTATAACTGTTATTATTATTCTTATTACTATTGTTACTATCCGTATTACTCTTGTCTTTATCCATATAACTATTATTATTATCGCTACAACTGTTATTATTATTGTTATTACTATTATTATTATCGCTATTGCACTTGTCCATATCCTTATAACTATTATTATTATCCTTATTACTATTATTATTATCGGTATAACTGTTATTATTATCCTTAATACTATTATTATTATCGCTATAACTGTTATTATTATTCTTGTTACTATTATTATTATCCCTATTCCTCTTGTCTTTCTCCTTATAACTATTATTATTATCCTTATTATTATTATTATTATCGCTATAACTGTTATTATTATTCTTATTACTATTACTATTAACCGTATTCCTCTTGTCTTTATCCTTATAACTACTATTATTATCCTTATTATTATTATTATTATTATCGCTGTAACTGTTATTATTATTCTTGTTACTATTATTATTATCGCTATAACTGTTATTATTATTCTTATTACTATTGTTGCTATCCGTATATTACTCTTGTCTTTCTCCATATAACTATTATTATTATCCTTATTATTATTATTATTATCGCTATAACTGCTATTATTATCCTTAATAGTATTATTATTATCGCTATAACTGTTATTATTATGGTTATTCTATTGTTACTATCCCTATTACTCTTGTCTTTATCCTTATAACTATTATTATTATCCTTATTACTATTATTATTATCGCTATAACTGTTATTATTATTCTTGTTACTATTATTACTATCCGTATTACTCTTCTCTTTATCCTTATTACTATTATTATTATCGCTATAACTGCTGCTATTATTGTTATTACTATTACTATTATCTCTATTCCTCTTGTCTTTATCCTTATAACTATTATTATTATCCTTAATACTATTATTATTATCGCTATAACTGTTACTATTATTCTTGTTACTATTAATATTATCCCTATTCCTCTTGTCTTTCTCCTAATAACTATTATTGTTATCGCTATAACTGTTATTATTATTCTTATTACTATTACTATTATCCCTATTCCTCTTGTATTTATCCTTATAACTATTATTATTATTATCGCTATAACTGTTACTATTATTCTTGTTACTATTATTATTATCCCTATTCCTCTTGTCTTTCTCCTTATAACTATTATTATTATCCTTATTATTATTATTATTATCGCTATAACTATTATTATTATTCTTGTTACTATTATTATTATCGCTATTGCCCTTGTCTTTCTCCTTATAACCATTATTATTATCCTTATTATTATTATTATTATCGCTATAACTGTTACTATTATTCTTGTTGCTATTATTATTATCCCTATTCCTCTTGTCTTTCTCCTTATAACTATTATTATTATCCTTATTATTATTATTATTATCGCCATAACTGTTACTATTATTCTTGTTACTATTATTATTATCGCTATAACTGTTATTATTATTCTTATTACTATTGTTGCTATCCGTATTACTCTTGTCTTTATCCATATAACTATTATTATTAATCCTTATTACTATTATTATTTCGCTATAACTGTTATTATTATCCTTATTACTATTATTATTATCGCTATAACTGTTATTATTATGCTTATTCTATTGTTACTATCTCTATTACTCCTGTCTTTATCCTTATAACTATTATCATTATCCTTATAACTATTATTATTACCGCTATATCTGTTATTATTATTCTTGTTACTATTATTATTATCCCTATTCCTCTTGTCTTTCTCCTTATAACTATTATTATTATCCTTATTATTATTATTGTTATCGCTATAACTGTTCTTATTATTCTTGTTACTATTATTATTATCCCTATTCCTCTGGTCTTTCTCCTTAAAACTATTATTATTATCCTTATTATTATTATTATTATCGCTATAACTGTTATTATTATCCTTATTACTATTATTATTATCGCTATAACTGTTATTATTATTCTTATTACTAGTACTATTATCCCTATTCCTCTTGTATTTATCCTTATAACTATTATTATTATCCTTATTATTATTATTATTATCGCTATAACTGTTATTACTATCTATATTACTATTATTATTATCGCTATAACTATTATTATTATGCTTATTCTATTGTTACTATCTCTATTACTCCTGTATTTATCCTTATAACTATTATCATTATCCTTATGACTATTATTATTATCGCTATAACTGTTATTATTATTCTTGTTACTATTATTACAGTCCGTATTACTCTTGCCTTTATCCTTAGTACTATTATGATTATCGCTATAACTGTTAGTATTATTCTTGTTACTATTATTATTATCCCTATTCCTCTTGTCTTTCTCCTTATAACTATTATTATTATCCTTATTCTTATTATTATTATCGCTATAACTGTTATTATTATTCTTATTACTATTATTATTATCCTTATTACAATTATTATTATTGTCAATTCTATTATTATTATCGCTATAACTGATATTATTATTCTTATTACTATTACTATTATCCGTATTCCTCTTGTCTTTATCCTTATAACTATTATTATTATCCTTATTATTATTATTATTATCGCTATAACTGTTATTATTATCCTTATTACTATTATTATTATCGCTATAACTGTTACTATTATTCTTGTTGCTATTATTATTATCCCTTTTCCTCTTGTCTTTCTCCTTATAATTATTATTATTATCCTTATTATTATTATTATTATCGCTATAACTGTTATTATTATTCTTATTACTATTGTTGCTATCCGTATTACTCTTGTCTTTATCCATATAACTGTTATTATTAATCCTTATTACTATTATTATTATCGCTATAACTGTTATTAATCTTGTTATTACTATTATTATTATCGCTATAACTGTTATTATTATGCTTATTCTATTGTTACTATCCGTATTACTCTTCCTTTTATCCTTATAACTATTATTATTATCGCTATAACTGTTATTATTATCCTTAATACTATTATTATTATCGCCATAACTGTTATTATTATTCTTGTTACTATTATTATTATCGCTATAACTGTTATTATTATGCTTATTCTGTTGTTACTATCCGTATTACTCTTGCCTTTATCCTTATAACTATTATTATTATCGCTATAACTGTTATTATTATCCTTAATACTATTATTATTATCGCTATAACTGTTATTATTATTCTTGTTACTATTATTATTATCGCTATAACTGTTATTATTATTCTTGTTACTATTATTATTATCGCTATAACTGTTATTATTATGCTTATTCTATTGTTACTATCTCTATTACTCCTGTATTTATCCTTATAACTATTATCATTATCCTTATGACTATTATTATTATCGCTATAACTGTTATTATTATTCTTATTACTATTATTATTATCCTTATTACAATTATTATTATCCTCAATACTATTATTATTATCGCTATAACTTTTATTATTATTATTATCGCTATAACTGTTATTATTATCCTTATTACTATTATTATTATCGCTATAACTGTTACTATTATTCTTGTTGCTATTATTATTATCCCTATTCCTCTTGTCTTTCTCCTTATAATTATTATTATTATCCTTATTATTATTATTATTATCGCTATAACTGTTATTATTATTCTTATTACTATTGTTGCTATCCGTATTACTCTTGTCTTTATCCATATAACTATTATTATTAATCCTTATTACTATTATTATTATCGCTATAACTGTTATTATTCTTGTTATTACTATTATTATTATCGCTATAACTGTTATTATTATGCTTATTCTATTGTTACTATCCGTATTACTCTTCCCTTTATCCTTATAACTATTATTATTATCGCTATAACTGTTATTATTATCCTTAATACTATTATTATTATCGCTATAACTGTTATTATTATTCTTGTTACTATTATTATTATCCCTATTCCTCTTGTCTTTCTCCTTATAACTGTTATTATTATCCTTAATACTATTATTATTATCGCAATAACTGTTATTATTATTCTTGATACTATTATTATTATCCCTATTCCTCTTGTCTTTCTCCTTATAACTATTATTATTATCCTTATTATTATTATTATTATCGCTATAACTGTTATTATTATTCTTATTACTATTACTATTAACCGTATTCCTCTTGTCTTTATCCTTATAACTATTATTATTATCGCTATAACTGTTATTATTATCCTTAATACTATTATTATTATCGCTATAACTGTTATTATTATTCTTGTTACTATTATTATTATCGCTATAACTGTTATTATTATTCTTATTACTTTTGTTGCTATCCGTATTACTCTTGTCTTTATCCAGATAACTATTATTATTAATCATTATTACTATTATTATTATCGCTATAACTGTTATTATTATTGTTATTACTATTATTATTATCCCTATTCCTCTTGTCTTTCTCCTTATAACTATTATTATTATCCTTATTATTATTATTATTATCGCCATAACTGTTACTATTATTCTTGTTGCTATTATTATTATCCCTATTCCTCTTGTCTTTCTCCTTATAACTATTATTATTATCCTTATTATTATTATTATTATCGCCATAACTGTTATTATTATTCTTATTACTATTGTTGCTATCCGTATTACTCTTGTCTTTATCCATATAACTATTATTATTAATCCTTATTACTATTATTATTATCGCTATAACTATTATTATTATCCTTATTATTATTATTATTATTATCGCTATAACTGTTATTATTATTCTTGTTACTATTATTATTATCGCTATAACTGATATTATTATTCTTATTACTATTGTTGCTATCCGTATTACTCTTGTCTTTATCCATATAACTATTATTATTAATCCTTATTACTATTATTATTATCGCTATAACTGTTGTTATTATTCTTATTACTATTACTATTATCCCTATTCCTCTTGTATTTATCCTTATAACTATTATTATTATCCTTATTATTATTATTATTATCGCTATAACTGTTACTATTATTCTTGTTACTATTATTATTATCCCTATTCCTCTTGTCTTTCTCCTTATAACTATTATTATTATCCTTATTATTATTATTATTATCGCTATAACTGTTATTATTATTCTTATTACTTTTACTATTATCCCAATTCCTCTTGTATTTATCCTTTTAACTATTATTATTATCCTTATTATTATTATTATTATCGCTAGAACTGTTATTATTATCCTTATTGCTCTTATTATTATCGCTATAACTGTTATTATTATTCTTGTTGCGATTATTATAATCCCTATTCCTCTTGTCTTTCTCCTTATAACTATTATTATTATCCTTATTATTATTATTATTATTATTATTCTCCTAATTACTATTATTATTGTCGCTATAACTGTTATTATTATGCTTATTCTATTGTTACTATCCCTATTACTCTTGTCTTTATCCTTATAACTATTATTATTATCTCTATAACTGTTAGTATTATCCTTAATACTATTATTATTATCTGTATAACTGTTATTATTATTCTTATTACTATTGTTACTATCCGTATTACTCTCGTCTTTATCCATATAACTATTATTATTTATTCCTTATTACTATTATTATTATAGCTATAACTGTTATTATTATTGTTATTATTATTATTCTTATTACTATTACTATTATCCCTATTCCTCTTGCCTTTATCCTTATAACTATTATTATTATCCTTATTACTATTATTATTATCTCTATAACTGCTCTTATTATCATTCCTACTGTTATTATTATCGCAATAACTGTTATTATTATTCTTATTACTATTATTATTATCCCTACTACCCTTGTCTTTATCCTTATTACTATTATTATTATCGCTATAACTGTTATTATTATCCTTAATACTATTATTATTATCGCTATAACTGTTATTATTATTCTTGTTACTATTATTATTATCCCTATTCCTCTTGTCTCTCTCCTTATAACTATTATTATTATCGCTATAACTGTTATTATTATCCTTAATACTATTATTATTATCGCTATAACTGTTATTATTATTCTTGTTACTATTATTATTATCGCTATAACTGTTATTATTATTCTTATTACTTTTGTTGCTATCCGTATTACTCTTGTCTTTATCCAGATAACTATTATTATTAATCATTATTACTATATTATTATCGCTATAACTGTTATTATTATTGTTATTACTATTATTATTA
>CAMAOC010000375.1:29611-51048 GCA_945859555.1 Megachile ligniseca
TATCATCATAACTATTATTACAGTCCTTATTCTAATGTTACTATCCGTATTACTCTTGTCTTTAGCCTTATAACTATTATTTTTATCCTTATTATTATTATTATTATTGCCATAACTATTATTATTATCCTTATTATTATTATTATTATCGCTATAACTGTTACTATTATCCTTGTTCTACTGTTACTATCCGTATTACTCTTGTCTTTATCCTTATAACTATTATTACTATCCTTATTCTAATGTTACTATCCGTATTCCGCCTGTCTTTATCCTTATAACTAATACTATTATCCTTATTAATACTATTATTATCGATATAACTGTTATTATTATCCTTATTCTATTGTTACTATCCGTATTACTCTTGTCTTTATCCTTATAACTATTATTTTTATCCTTATTATTATTATTATTATCGCTATAACTATTATTACTATCATTCTTATTGTGATTATTATCCTCATTCTATTATTATTATCCCTATTCCTCTTGCCTTTATCCTTATAACTATAATTATTATGCTTATTACTATTATTATTATCGCTATAACTGTTATTATTATCATTATTACTCTTATTATTATTATTATTACTATTATTATTATCCTTATTACTATTATTATTATCGCTATAACTGTTACTATTATCCTTATTCTACTGTTGCTATCCGTATTACTCTTGCCTTTATCCCTATAACTTTTATTATTATCCTTATTACCATTATTATTATCTTTATTCTATTATTACTATCCCTATTCCTCTTGTCTTTATCCTTATAACTATTACAATTGTCCTTATTATTACTATTATTATCGATATAACTGTTATTATTATCCTTATTCTATTGTTACTATCCGTATTACTCTTGCCTTTATCATCATAACTATTATTACTATCCTTATTCTAATGTTACTATCCGTATTACTCTTGTCTTTATCCTTATAACTATTATTTTTATCCTTATTATTATTATTATTATTGCCATAACTATTATTATTATCCTTATTATTATTATTATTATCGCTATAACTGTTACTATTATCCTTATTCTACTGTTACTATCCGTATTACTCTTGCCTTTATCCTTATAACTTTTATTATTATCCTTATTACCATTATTATTATCTTTATTCTATTATTACTATCCCTACTCCTCTTGTCTTTATCCTTATTACTAATATTATTATCGCTATAAATGTCATTATTATCCTTATTCTATTATTACTATCCCTATTCCTCTTGTCTTTATCTTTATAACTATTATTATTATCCTTATTATTATTATCGGTATAACTGTTATTAGTATCCTTATTCTATTGTTACTATACGTATTACTCTTGCCTTTATCCTTATTACTATTATTGTTAATACTATAACTGTTAATATTATTCTTATTACTAATATTATTATCCCTATTCCTCTTGTCTTTATCCTTACAACTATTATTATTAATCCTTATTACTATTTTTATTATCGCTATAACTGTTATTATTATCCTTATTACTATTTTTATTATCGCTGTAACTGTTATTATTATTATTATTATTATTACTATTATTATTATCGCTATAACTGTTATTATTATCCTTATTCTATTGTAACTATCCGTATTACTCTTGTCTTTATCCTTATAACTACAATTCTTATTCATATTACTATTATTATTATCCTTATTACTATTATTATTATCGCTATAACTGTTATTATTATCCTTATTACTATTTTTATTATCGCTATAACTGTTATTATTATTCTTATTACTATTATAATTATCCCTATTCCTCTTGTCTTTATCCTTATAACTATTATTATTGCCCTTATTGTTATTATTATTATCGCTATAACTGTTATTATTATCCTTATTCTATTGTTACTATCCTTATTACTCTTGTCTTTATCCTTATAACTATTATTATTATCCTTATTACTATTATTATTATCGCTATAACTGTTATTATTATCCTTATTACTATTTTTATTATCGCTATAACTGTTATTATTATTCTTATTACTATTATGATTATCCCGATTCCTCTTGTCTTTATCCTTATAACTATTAATATTAATCCTTATTACTATTTTTATTATTTGCTATGACTGTTATTATTATCCTTATTACTATTTTTATTATCGCTATAACTGTTATTATTATCCTTTATCTATTGTTACTATACGTATTACTCTTGCCTTTATCCTTATTACTATTATTGTTAATACTATAACTGTTAATATTATTCTTATTACTATTATTATTATCCCTATTCCTCTTGTCTTTATCCTTACAACTATTATTATTAATCCTTATTACTATTTTTATTATCGCTATAACTGTTATTATTATCCTTATTACTGTTAATATTATCCTTATTACTATTTTTATTATCGCTGTAACTGTTATTATTATTATCCTTATTACTATTATTATTATCGCTATAACTGTTATTATTATCCTTAATACTATTTTTATTATCGCTATAACTGTTATTATTATCCTTATTACTGTTATTATTATCCTTATTACTATTTTTATTATCGCTGTAACTGTTATTATTATTATTATTATTACTATTATTATTATCGCTATAACTGTTATTATTATCCTTATTCCATTGTAACTATCCGTATTACTCTTGTCTTTATCCTTATAACTACAATTCTTATTCATATTACTATTATTATTATCGCTATAACTGTTATTATTATCCTTATTACTATTTTTATTATTTGCCATAACTGTTATTATTATCCTTATTACTATTATAATTATCCCTATTCCTCTTGTCTTTATCCTTATAACTATTATTATTGCCCTTATTATTATTATTATTATCGCTATAACTGTTATTATTATCCTTATTCTATTGTTACTATCCGTATTACTCTTGTCTTTATCCTTATAACTATTATTATTATCGCTATAACTGTTATTATTATCCTTTATCAATTGTTACTATCCGTATTACTCTTGCCTTTATCCTTATGACTATTATTATTATCCTTATTACTATTATTATTATCGCTATAACTGTTATTATTATTCTTATTAGTATTATGATTATCCGTATTCCTCTTGTCTTTATCCTTATAACTATTATTATTATCCTTATTATTATTATTATTATCGCTATAACTGTTATTATTATTCTTATTACTATTATGATTATCCCTATTCCTCTTGTCTTTATCCTTATAACTATTATTATTATCCTTATTATTATTATTATTATCGCTATAACTGTTATTATTATTTCTATTACTATTATTATTATCCCTATTCCCCTTGTCTTTATCCTTATAACTATTGTTATTAATCCTTATTACTATTTTTATTATCGCTATAACTGTTATTATTATTCTGATTACTATTATTATTATCCCTATTCCTCTTGTCTTTATCCTTATAACTATTATTATTGCCCTTATTATTATTATTATTATCGCTACAACTGTTATTATTATTCTTTATCTATTGTTACTATCCGTATTACTCTTGCCTTTAGCCTTATTACTATTATTATGAATACTATAACTGTTATTATTATCCTTTATCTATTGTTACTACACGTATTACTCTTGCCTTTATCCTTATTACTATTATTGTTAATACTATAACTGTTAATATTATTCTTATTACTATTATTATTATCCCTATTCCTCTTGTCTTTATCCTTACAACTATTATTATTAATCCTTATTACTATTTTTATTATCGCTATAACTGTTATTATTATCCTTATTACTATTTTTATTGTCGCTGTAACTGTTATTATTATTATTATTATTATTACTATTATTATTATCGCTATAACTGTTATTATTATCCTTATTCTATTGTAACTATCCGTATTACTCTTGTCTTTATCCTTATAACTACAATTCTTATTCATATTACTATTATTATTATCCTTATTACTATTATTATTATCGCTATAACTGTTATTATTATCCTTATTACTATTTTTATTATCGCTATAACTGTTATTATTATTCTTATTACTATTATAATTATCCCTATTCCTCTTGTCTTTATCCTTATAACTATTATTATTGCCCTTATTGTTATTATTATTATCGCTATAACTGTTATTATTATCCTTATTACTATTTTTATTATCGCTATAACTGTTATTATTATTCTTATTACTATTATGATTATCCCGATTCCTCTTGTCTTTATCCTTATAACTATTAATATTAATCCTTATTACTATTTTTATTATTTGCTATGACTGTTATTATTATCCTTATTACTATTTTTATTATCGCTATAACTGTTATTATTATCCTTTATCTATTGTTACTATACGTATTACTCTTGCCTTTATCCTTATTACTATTATTGTTAATACTATAACTGTTAATATTATTCTTATTACGATTATTATTATCCCTATTCCTCTTGTCTTTATCCTTACAACTATTATTATTAATCCTTATTACTATTTTTATTATCGCTATAACTGTTATTATTATCCTTATTACTGTTATTATTATCCTTATTACTATTTTTATTATCGCTGTAACTGTTATTATTATTATCCTTATTACTATTATTATTATCGCTATAACTGTTATTATTATCCTTAATACTATTTTTATTATCGCTATAACTGTTATTATTATCCTTATTACTGTTATTATTATCCTTATTACTATTTTTATTATCGCTGTAACTGTTATTATTATTATTATTATTACTATTATTATTATCGCTATAACTGTTATTATTATCCTTATTCTATTGTAACTATCCGTATTACTCTTGTCTTTATCCTTATAACTACAATTCTTATTCATATTACTATTATTATTATCGCTATAACTGTTATTATTATCCTTATTACTATTTTTATTATTTGCTATAACTGTTATTATTATCCTTATTACTATTGTAATTATCCCTATTCCTCTTGTCTTTATCCTTATAACTATTATTATTGCCCTTATTATTATTATTATTATTATCGCTATAACTGTTATTATTATTTCTATTACTATTATTATTATCCCTATTCCCCTTGTCTTTATCCTTATAACTATTATTATTAATCCTTATTACTATTTTTATTATCGCTATAACTGTTATTATTATTGTGATTACTATTATTATTATCCCTATTCCTCTTGTCTTTATCCTTATAACTATTATTATTATCCTTAATACTATTATTATTATCGCTATAACTGTTATTATTATTCTTGTTACTATTCTTACTATCCGTATTACTCTTGCCTTTGTCCTTATAACTATTATTATTATCGCTATAACTATTATTATTATCCTTATTATTATTATTATTATCGCTATAACTGTTATTATTATCCCTATTCTATTGTTACTATTCGTATTACTCTTGTCTTTATCCTTATAACTATTATGCCTATACTTCTTTCTATTATTATTATCGCTATAAATGTTATCATTATCATTATTACTGTTATTTTTATTCTTATTACTATTATTATTATCGCTATAACTGTTATTATTATCCTTGTTCTATTGTTACTATCCCTATTCCTCTTGTCTTTATTCTTATAACTATTATTATTATCCAAATTACTATTATTATTAACGCTATAACTGTTATTATTATCCTTATTCTATTGTTACTATCCGCATTACTCTTGTCTTTATCCTTATAACTATTATTATTATCCTTATTATTATTATTATTATCGCTATAACTGTTATTATTTTTCTTATTAGTATTATTATTATCCCTATTCCTCTTGTCTTTCTCCTTATAACTATTATTATTATCGCTATAACTGTTATTATTATCCCTATTCTATTGTTACTATTCGTATTACTCTTGTCTTTATCCTTATAACTATTATGCCTATACTTCTTACTATTATTATTATCGCTATAAATGTTATCATTATCATTATTACTGTTATTTTTATTCTTATTACTATTATTATTAACGCTATAACTGTTATTATTATCCTTATTCTATTGTTACTATCCGCATTACTCTTGTCTTTATCCTTATAACTATTATTATTATCCTTATTATTATTATTATTATCGCTATAACTGTTATTATTTTTCTTATTACTATTATTATTATCCCTCTTCCTCTTGTCTTTATCCTTATAACTATTATGCCTATACTTCTTACTATTATTATTATCGCTATAACTGTTATTATTATCCTTGTTCTATTGTTACTATCCCTATTCCTCTTGTCTTTATCCTTATAACTATTATTATTATCGAAATTACTATTATTATTAACGCTATAACTATTATTATTATCGTTATTACTATTATTATTATCGCTATAACTGTTATTATTCTCCATATTCTATTGTTAGTATCCGTATTACTCTCGTCTTTATCCTTATAACTATCATTATTATCCTTATTATTATTATTATTATTATCGCTATAGCTGTTATAATTATCCTTATTCTATTATTACTATCCGTATTACTCTAGCCTTTATCCTTATAACTATTATTATTATCGCTATAACTATTATTGTTATTCTTATTACGCTTATTATTACCCCTATTTCTCTTTCTTTATCCTTATAACTATTATTATTATGCTTATTATTATTATTATTATCGCTATAACTGTTATTATTATTCTTGTTACTATTATTATTATCCCCATTCTTCTTGTCTTTCTCCTTATAACTATTATTATTATCGTTATTATTATTATTATTATCGCTGTAACTGTTATTATTATGCTTATTCTATTGTTACTATCCGTATTACTCTTGCCTTTATCCTTATAACTATTATTATTATCCTTATTATTATTATTATTATCTCTATAACTGTTATTATTATCCTTATTCTATTGTTACTATCCGCATTACTCTTGTCTTTATTCTTATAACTATTATTATTATCCTTATTATTATTATTATTATCGCTATAACTGTTATTATTTTTCTTATTACTATTATTATTATCCCTATTCCTCTTGTCTTTCTCCTTATAACTATTATTATTATCGCTATAACGGTTATTATTATCCCTATTCTATTGTTACTATTCGTATTACTCTTGTCTTTATCCTTATAACTATTATGCCTATACTTCTTACTATTATTATTATCGCTATAAATGTTATCATTATCATTATTACTGTTATTTTTATTCTTATTACTATTATTATTATCGCTATAACTGTTATTATTATCCTTGTTCTATTGTTACTATCCCTATTCCTCTTGTCTTTATCCTTATAACTATTATTATTATCGAAATTACTATTATTATTAACGCTATAACTATTATTATTATCCTTATTACTATTATTATTATCGCTATAACTGTTATTATTCTCCATATTCTATTGTTAGTATCCGTATTACTCTTGTCTTTATCCTTATAACTATCATTATTATCCTTATTATTATTATTATTATTATCGCTATAGCTGTTATAATTATCCTTATTCTATTATTACTATCCGTATTACTCTAGCCTTTATCCTTATAACTATTATTATTATCGCTATAACTATTATTGTTATTCTTATTACGCTTATTATTATCCCTATTTCTCTTTCTTTATCCTTATAACTATTATTATTATGCTTATTATTATTATTATTATCGCTATAACTGTTATTATTATTCTTGTTACTATTATTATTATCCCCATTCTTCTTGTCTTTCTCCTTATAACTATTATTATTATCGTTATTATTATTATTATTATCGCTGTAACTGTTATTATTATGCTTATTCTATTGTTACTATCCGTATTACTCTTGCCTTTATCCTTATAACTATTATTATTATCCTTATTATTATTATTATTATCGCTATAACTGTTATTATTATCCTTATTCTATTGTTACTATCCGCATTACTCTTGTCTTTATTCTTATAACTATTATTATTATCCTTATTATTATTATTATTATCGCTATAACTGTTATTATTTTTCTTATTACTATTATTATTATCCCTATTCCTCTTGTCTTTCTCCTTATAACTATTATTATTATCGCTATAACTGTTATTATTATCCCTATTCTATTGTTACTATTCGTATTACTCTTGTCTTTATCCTTATAACTATTATTATTATCCTTATTATTATTATTATTATCGCTATAACTGTTATTATTTTTCTCCTTACTATTAATATTATCCCTATTCCTCTTGTCTTTCTCCTTATAACTATTATTATTATCCTTTTAACTATTATTATTATCGCTATAACTGTTATTATTATCCCTATTCTATTGTTACTATTCGTATTACTCTTGTCTTTATCCTTATAACTATTATGCCTATACTTCTTACTATTATTATTATCGCTATAAATGTTATCATTATCATTACTACTGTTATTTTTATTCTTATAACTATTATTATTATCCAAATTACTATTATTATTAACGCTATAACTATTATTATTATCTTGTTACTATTATTATTATCCCCATTCTTCTTGTCTTTCTCCTTATAACTATCATTATTACCGTTATTATTATTATTATTATTATCGCTATAACTGTTATTGTTATCCTTATTACTATTATTATTATCGCTATAACTGTTATTATTATTCCTATTACTATTATTATTATCCCTATTAATCTTGTCTTTATCCTTACAACTATTATTATTATCCTTATTACTGCTATTATTATCGCTATAACTGTTATTATTATCCGTAATACTATTATTATTATCGCTATAACTGTTATTATTATTGTTATTACTATTACTATTATCCCTATTCCTCTTGTCTTTATCCTTATAACTATTATTATTATCCTTATTACTATTATTATTATCGCTATAACTGTTATTATTTTTCTTATTACTATTATTATTATCCCTATTCCTCTTGTCTTTCTCCTTATAACTATTATTATTATCGCTATAACTGTTATTATTATCCCTATTCTATTGTTACTATTCGTATTACTCTTGTCTTTATCCTTATAACTATTATGCCTATACTTCTTACTATTATTATTATCGCTATAAATGTTATCATTATCATTATTACTGTTATTTTTATTCTTATTACTATTATTATTATCGCTATAACTGTTATTATTATCCTTGTTCTATTGTTACTATCCCTATTCCTCTTGTCTTTATCCTTATAACTATTATTATTATCCTTATTATTATTATTATTATCGCTATAACTGTTATTATTTTTCTTATTACTATTAATATTATCCCTATTCCTCTTGTCTTTCTCCTTATAACTATTATTATTATCCTTTTAACTATTATTATTATCGCTATAACTGTTATTATTATCCCTATTCTATTGTTACTATTCGTATTACTCTTGTCTTTATCCTTATAACTATTATGCCTATACTTCTTACTATTATTATTATCGCTATAAATGTTATCATTATCATTACTACTGTTATTTTTATTCTTATAACTATTATTATTATCCAAATTACTATTATTATTAACGCTATAACTATTATTATTATCTTGTTACTATTATTATTATCCCCATTCTTCTTGTCTTTCTCCTTATAACTATCATTATTACCGTTATTATTATTATTATTATTATCGCTATAACTGTTATTGTTATCCTTATTACTATTATTATTATCGCTATAACTGTTATTATTATTCCTATTACTATTATTATTATCCCTATTAATCTTGTCTTTATCCTTATAACTATTATTATTATCCTTATTACTGCTATTATTATCGCTGTAACTGTTATTATTATCCGTAATACTATTATTATTATCGCTATAACTGTTATTATTATTGTTATTACTATTACTATTATCCCTATTCCTCTTGTCTTTATCCTTATAACTATTATCATTATGCTTATTATTATTATTATTATCGCTATAACTGTTATTATTATTCCTATTACTTCTATTATTATCCCTATTCCTCTTGTTTTTCTCCTTATAACTATTATTATTATCCTTATAACTATTATTATTATCGCTATAACTGTTATTATTATCCATATTCTATTGTTTCTATCCGTATTACTCTTGTCTTTATCCTTGTAACTATTATTATTATCGTTATTATTATTATTATTATCGCTATAACTGTTATTATTATCCTTATTCTATTGATTCTATCCGTATTACTCTTGTCTTTATCCTTATAACTATTATTATTATCGCTATATCTCTTATTATTCTTATTACTGTTATTCATAATACTGTTTATTATTCTTATTACTGTTTCTATTATCCAAATTCCTCGTGTCTTTATCCTTATACCTATTAATATTATCCTTATTATTATTATTATTATCGCTATAACTGTTATTATTATACTTATTACTATTATTATTATCGCTATAACTGTTATTATTATCCTTAATACTATTATTATTATTCTTGTTACTATTATTACTATCCGTATTACGCTTGCCTTTATGCTTATATCTATTATTATTATCGTTATTATTATTATTATTATCGCTATAAATGTTATTATTATCCTTATTCTATTGTTACTATCCGCATTACTCTTGTCTTTATCCTTATAACTATTATTATTATCGTTATTATTACTATTATTATTATCGCTATAACTGTTATTATTATTCCTATTACTATTATTATTATCCCTATTAATCTTGTCTTTATCCTTATAACTATTATTATTATCCTTATTACTGCTATTATTATCGCTATAACTGTTATTATTATCCGTAATACTATTATTATTATCGCTATAACTGTTATTATTATTGTTATTACTATTATTATTATCCCCATTCTTCTTGTCTGTCTCCTTATAACTATTATTATTATCGTTATTATTATTATTATTATCGCCATAACTGTTATTATTATCCTTGTTCTATTGTTACTATCCCTATTCCTCTTGTCTTTATCCTTATAACTATTATTATTATCCTTATTATTATTATTATTATCGCTATAACTGTTATTATTTTTCTTATTACTATTAATATTATCCCTATTCCTCTTGTCTTTCTCCTTATAACTATTATTATTATCCTTATAACTATTATTATTATCGCTATAACTGTTATTATTATCCCTATTCTATTGTTACTATTCGTATTACTCTTGTCTTTATCCTTATAACTATTATGCCTATACTTCTTACTATTATTATTATCGCTATAAATGTTATCATTATCATTATTACTGTTATTTTTATTCTTATAACTATTATTATTATCCAAATTACTATAATTATTAACGCTATAACTATTATTATTATCTTGTTACTATTATTATTATCCCCATTCTCCTTGTCTTTCTCCTTATAACCATCATTATTACCGTTATTATTATTATTATTATTATCGCTATAACTGTTATTGTTATCCTTATTACTATTATTATTATCGCTATAACTGTTGCTATTATTGTTATTACTATTACTATTATCTCTATTCCTCTTGTGTTTATCCTTATAGCTATTATTATTATCCTTATTACTATTATTAATATCGCTATAACTGTTATTATTATCCTTAATACTATTATTATTATCGCTATAACTGTTATTATTATTCCTATTACTATTATTATTATCCCTATTAATCTTGTCTTTATCCTTATAACTATTATTATTAATCCTTATTACTATTATTATTATATCTATAACTGTTATTATTATTCATATTACTATTACTATTATCCCTATTCCTCTTGTCTTTATCCTTATAACTATTATTATTATCCTTATTATTATTATTATTATTCCCATAACTGTTATTATTATTCCTATTACTATTATTATTATCCCCATTCCTCTTATCTTTATCCGTATAACTGTTATTATTATCGCTATAACTGTTATTATTATTCCTATTAGTATTATTGTTATCCCTATTAATCTTGTCTTTATCCTTATAACTATTATTATTATCCTTATTACTATTATTATTATCGCTATAACTGTTATTATTATCCTTATTACTATTTTTATTATTTGCCATAACTGTTATTATTATCCTTATTACTATTATAATTATCCCTATTCCTCTTGTCTTTATCCTTATAACTATTATTATTGCCCTTATTATTATTATTATTATCGCTATAACTGTTATTATTATCCTTATTCTATTGTTACTATCTGTATTACTCTTGTCTTTATCCTTATAACTATTATTATTATCGCTATAACTGTTATTATTATCCTTTATCAATTGTTACTATCCGTATTACTCTTGCCTTTATCCTTATGACTATTATTATTATCCTTATTACTATTATTATTATCGCTATAACTGTTATTATTATTCTTATTACTATTATGATTATCCCTATTCCTCTTGTCTTTATCCTTATAACTATTATTATTATCCTTATTATTATTATTATTATCGCTATAACTGTTATTATTATTTCTATTACTATTATTATTATCCCTATTCCCCTTGTCTTTATCCTTATAACTATTATTATTAATCCTTATTACTATTTTTATTATCGCTATAACTGTTATTATTATTCTGATTACTATTATTATTATCCCTATTCCTCTTGTCTTTATCCTTATAACTATTATTATTGCCCTTATTATTATTATTATTATCGCTACAACTGTTATTATTATTCTTTATCTATTGTTACTATCCGTATTACTCTTGCCTTTAGCCTTATTACTATTATTATTAATACTATAACTGTTATTATTATCCTTTATCTATTGTTACTATACGTATTACTCTTGCCTTTATCCTTATTACTATTATTGTTAATACTATAACTGTTAATATTATTCTTATTACTATTATTATTATCCCTATTCCTCTTGTCTTTATCCTTACAACTATTATTATTAATCCTTATTACTAT
Source organism: Megachile ligniseca (assembly GCA_945859555.1). Classification (NCBI taxonomy): domain Eukaryota; kingdom Metazoa; phylum Arthropoda; class Insecta; order Hymenoptera; family Megachilidae; genus Megachile; species Megachile ligniseca. Next base: position 42,401 of record CAMAOC010000375.1, read on the forward strand.
TTTTATTATCGCTATAACTGTTATTATTATCCTTATTACTGTTATTATTATCCTTATTACTATTTTTATTATCGCTGTAACTGTTATTATTATTATTATTATTATTACTATTATTATTATCGCTATAACTGTTATTATTATCCTTATTCTATTGTAACTATCCGTATTACTCTTGTCTTTATCCTTATAACTACAATTCTTATTCATATTACTATTATTATTATCGCTATAACTGTTATTATTATCCTTATTACTATTTTTATTATTTGCTATAACTGTTATTATTATCCTTATTACTATTATAATTATCCCTATTCCTCTTGTCTTTATCCTTATAACTATTATTATTGCCCTTATTATTATTATTATTATTATCGCTATAACTGTTATTATTATCCTTATTCTATTGTTACTATCCGTATTACTCTTGTCTTTATCCTTATAACTATTATTATTATCGCTATAACTGTTATTATTATCCTTTATCAATTGTTACTATCCGTATTACTCTTGCCTTTATCCTTATGACTATTATTATTATCCTTATTACTATTATTATTATCGCTATAACTGTTATTATTATTCTTATTAGTATTATGATTATCCGTATTCCTCTTGTCTTTATCCTTATAACTATTATTATTATCCTTATTATTATTATTATTATCGCTATAACTGTTATTATTATTCTTATTACTATTATGATTATCCCTATTCCTCTTGTCTTTATCCTTATAACTATTATTATTATCCTTATTATTATTATTATTATCGCTATAACTGTTATTATTATTTCTATTACTATTATTATTATCCCTATTCCCCTTGTCTTTATCCTTATAACTATTATTATTAATCCTTATTACTATTTTTATTATCGCTATAACTGTTATTATTATTCTGATTACTATTATTATTATCCCTATTCCTCTTGTCTTTATCCTTATAACTATTATTATTATCCTTAATACTATTATTATAATCGCTATAACTGTTATTATTATTCTTGTTACTATTCTTACTATCCGTATTACTCTTGCCTTTGTCCTTATAACTATTATTATTATCGCTATAACTATTATTATTATCCTTATTATTATTATTATTATCGCTATAACTGTTATTATTATCCCTATTCTATTGTTACTATTCGTATTACTCTTGTCTTTATCCTTATAACTATTATGCCTATACTTCTTACTATTATTATTATCGCTATAAATGTTATCATTATCATTATTACTGTTATTTTTATTCTTATTACTATTATTATTAACGCTATAACTGTTATTATTATCCTTATTCTATTGTTACTATCCGCATTACTCTTGTCTTTATCCTTATAACTATTATTATTATCCTTATTATTATTATTATTATCGCTATAACTGTTATTATTTTTCTTATTAGTATTATTATTATCCCTATTCCTCTTGTCTTTCTCCTTATAACTATTATTATTATCGCTATAACTGTTATTATTATCCCTATTCTATTGTTACTATTCGTATTACTCTTGTCTTTATCCTTATAACTATTATGCCTATACTTCTTACTATTATTATTATCGCTATAAATGTTATCATTATCATTATTACTGTTATTTTTATTCTTATTACTATTATTATTAACGCTATAACTGTTATTATTATCCTTATTCTATTGTTACTATCCGCATTACTCTTGTCTTTATCCTAATAACTATTATTATTATCCTTATTATTATTATTATTATCGCTATAACTGTTATTATTTTTCTTATTACTATTATTATTATCCCTATTCCTCTTGTCTTTATCCTTATAACTATTATGCCTATACTTCTTACTATTATTATTATCGCTATAACTGTTATTATTATCCTTGTTCTATTGTTACTATCCCTATTCCTCTTGTCTTTATCCTTATAACTATTATTATTATCGAAATTACTATTATTATTAACGCTATAACTATTATTATTATCGTTATTACTATTATTATTATCGCTATAACTGTTATTATTCTCCATATTCTATTGTTAGTATCCGTATTACTCTCGTCTTTATCCTTATAACTATCATTATTATCCTTATTATTATTATTATTATTATCGCTATAGATGTTATAATTATCCTTATTCTATTATTACTATCCGTATTACTCTAGCCTTTATCCTTATAACTATTATTATTATCGCTATAACTATTATTGTTATTCTTATTACGCTTATTATTATCCCTATTTCTCTTTCTTTATCCTTATAACTATTATTATTATGCTTATTATTATTATTATTATCGCTATAACTGTTATTATTATTCTTGTTACTATTATTATTATCACCATTCTTCTTGTCTTTCTCCTTATAACTATTATTATTATCGTTATTATTATTATTATTATCGCTGTAACTGTTATTATTATGCTTATTCTATTGTTACTATCCGTATTACTCTTGCCTTTATCCTTATAACTATTATTATTATCCTTATTATTATTATTATTATCTCTATAACTGTTATTATTATCCTTATTCTATTGTTACTATCCGCATTACTCTTGTCTTTATTCTTATAACTATTATTATTATCCTTATTATTATTATTATTATCGCTATAACTGTTATTATTTTTCTTATTACTATTATTATTATCCCTATTCCTCTTGTCTTTCTCCTTATAACTATTATTATTATCGCTATAACGGTTATTATTATCCCTATTCTATTGTTACTATTCGTATTACTCTTGTCTTTATCCTTATAACTATTATGCCTATACTTATTACTATTATTATTATCGCTATAAATGTTATCATTATCATTATTACTGTTATTTTTATTCTTATTACTATTATTATTATCCAAATTACTATTATTATTAACGCTATAACTATTATTATTATCTTGTTACTATTATTATTATCCCCATTCTTCTTGTCTTTCTCCTTATAACTATCATTATTACCGTTATTATTATTATTATTATTATCGCTATAACTGTTATTGTTATCCTTATTACTATTATTATTATCGCTATAACTGGTATTATTATTCCTATTACTATTATTATTATCCCTATTAATCTTGTCTTTATCCTTATAACTATTATTATTATCCTTATTACTGCTATTATTATCGCTATAACTGTTATTATTATCCGTAATACTATTATTATTATCGCTATAACTGTTATTATTATTGTTATTACTATTACTATTATCCCTATTCCTCTTGTCTTTATCCTTCTAACTATTATTATTATCCTTATTACTATTATTATTATCGCTATAACTGTTATTATTTTTCTTATTACTATTATTATTATCCCTATTCCTCTTGTCTTTCTCCTTATAACTATTATTATTATCGCTATAACTGTTATTATTATCCCTATTCTATTGTTACTATTCGTATTACTCTTGTCTTTATCCTTATAACTATTATGCCTATACTTCTTACTATTATTATTATCGCTATAAATGTTATCATTATCATTATTACTGTTATTTTTATTCTTATTACTATTATTATTATCGCTATAACTGTTATTATTATCCTTGTTCTATTGTTACTATCCCTATTCCTCTTGTCTTTATCCTTATAACTATTATTATTATCCTTATTATTATTATTATTATCGCTATAACTGTTATTATTTTTCTTATTTCTATTAATATTATCCCTATTCCTCTTGTCTTTCTCCTTATAACTATTATTATTATCCTTTTAACTATTATTATTATCGCAATAACTGTTATTATTATCCCTATTCTATTGTTACTATTCGTATTACTCTTGTCTTTATCCTTATAACTATTATGCCTATACTTCTTACTATTATTATTATCGCTATAAATGTTATCATTATCATTACTACTGTTATTTTTATTCTTATAACTATTATTATTATCCAAATTACTATTATTATTAACGCTATAACTATTATTATTATCTTGTTACTATTATTATTATCCCCATTCTTCTTGTCTTTCTCCTTATAACTATCATTATTACCGTTATTATTATTATTATTATTATCGCTATAACTGTTATTGTTATCCTTATTACTATTATTATTATCGCTATAACTGTTATTATTATTCCTATTACTATTATTATTATCCCTATTAATCTTGTCTTTATCCTTATAACTATTATTATTATCCTTATTACTGCTATTATTATCGCTGTAACTGTTATTATTATCCGTAATACTATTATTATTATCGCTATAACTGTTATTATTATTGTTATTACTATAACTATTATCCCTATTCCTCTTGTCTTTATCCTTATAACTATTATCATTATGCTTATTATTATTATTATTATCGCTATAACTATTATTATTATTCCTATTACTACTATTATTATCCCTATTCCTCTTGTTTTTCTCCTTATAACTATTATTATTATCCTTATAACTATTATTATTATCGCTATAACTGTTATTATTATCCATATTCTATTGTTTCTATCCGTATTACTCTTGTCTTTATCCTTATAACTATTATTATTATCGTTATTATTATTATTATTATCGCTATAACTGTTATTATTATCCTTATTCTATTGTTTCTATCAGTATTACTCTTGTCTTTATCCTTATAACTATTATTATTATCGCTATATCTCTTATTATTCTTATTACTGTTATTCATAATACTGTTTATTATTCTTATTACTGTTTCTATTATCCAAATTCCTCGTGTCTTTATCCTTATACCTATTAATATTATCCTTATTATTATTATTATTATCGCTATAACTGTTATTATTATACTTATTACTATTATTATTATCGCTATAACTGTTATTATTATCCTTAATACTATTATTATTATTCTTGTTACTATTATTACTATCCGTATTACGCTTGCCTTTATGCTTATATCTATTATTATTATCGTTATTATTATTATTATTATCGCTATAAATGTTATTATTATCCTTATTCTATTGTTACTATCCGCATTACTCTTGTCTTTATCCTTATAACTATTATTATTATCGTTATTATTACTATTATTATTATCGCTATAACTGTTATTATTATTCCTATTACTATTATTATTATCCCTATTAATCTTGTCTTTATCCTTATAACTATTATTATTATCCTTATTACTGCTATTATTATCGCTATAACTGTTATTATTATCCTTATTCTATTGTTTCTATCCGTATTACTCTTGTCTTTATCCTTATAACTATTATTATTATCGCTATATCTCTTATTATTCTTATTACTGTTATTCATAATACTGTTTATTATTCTTATTACTGTTTCTATTATCCAAATTCCTCGTGTCTTTATCCTTATACCTATTAATATTATCCTTATTATTATTATTATTATCGCTATAACTGTTATTATTATACTTATTACTATTATTATTATCGCTATAACTGTTATTATTATCCTTAATACTATTATTATTATTCTTGTTACTATTATTACTATCCGTATTACGCTTGCCTTTATGCTTATATCTATTATTATTATCGTTATTATTATTATTATTATCGCTATAAATGTTATTATTATCCTTATTCTACTGTTACTATCCGCATTACTCTTGTCTTTATCCTTATAACTATTATTATTATCGTTATTATTACTATTATTATTATCGCTATAACTGTTATTATTATTCCTATTACTATTATTATTATCCCTATTAATCTTGTCTTTATCCTTATAACTATTATTATTATCCTTATTACTGCTATTATTATCGCTATAACTGTTATTATTATCCGTAATACTATTATTATTATCGCTATAACTGTTATTATTATTGTTATTACTATTATTATTATCGTTATTATTATTATTATTATCGATATAACTGTTATTGTTATCCTTATTACTATTAATCTTATCGCTATAACTGTTATTATTATTCCTATTACTATTATTATTATCCCTATTAATCTTGTCTTTATCCTTATAACTATTATTATTATCCTTATTACTCTTATTATTATCGCTATAACTGTTATTATTATCCTTAATACTATTATTATTATCGCTATAACTGTTATTATTATTCTTGTTACTATTATTACTATCCGTATTACTCTTTCCTTTATCCTTATAACTATTATTATTATCGCTATAACTATTATTGTTATTCTTATTACGCTTATTATTATCCCTATTTCTCATTCTTTATCCTTATAACTATTATTATTATCGCTATAACTGTTATTATTATCCTTGTTCTATTGTTACTATCCCTATTCCTCTTGTCTTTATCCTTATAACTATTATTATTATCCTTATTATTATTATTATTATCGCTATAACTGTTATTATTTTTCTTATTACTATTAATATTATCCCTATTCCTCTTGTCTTTCTCCTTATAACTATTATTATTATCCTTATAACTATTATTATTATCGCTATAACTGTTATTATTATCCCTATTCTATTGTTACTATTCGTATTACTCTTGTCTTTATCCTTATAACTATTATGCCTATACTTCTTACTATTATTATTATCGCTATATATGTTATCATTATCATTATTACTGTTATTTTTATTCTTATAACTATTATTATTATCCAAATTACTATAATTATTAACGCTATAACTATTATTATTATCTTGTTACTATTATTATTATCCCCATTCTTCTTGTCTTTCTCCTTATAACCATCATTATTACCGTTATTATTATTATTATTATTATCGCTATAACTGTTATTGTTATCCTTATTACTATTATTATTATCGCTATAACTGTTGCTATTATTGTTATTACTATTACTATTATCTCTATTCCTCTTGTGTTTATCCTTATAGCTATTATTATTATCCTTATTACTATTATTAATATCGCTATAACTGTTATTATTATCCTTAATACTATTATTATTATCGCTATAACTGTTATTATTATTCCTATTACTATTATTATTATCCCTATTAATCTTGTCTTTATCCTTATAACTATTATTATTAATCCTTATTACTATTATTATTATATCTATAACTGTTATTATTATTCATATTACTATTACTATTATCCCTATTCCTCTTGTCTTTATCCTTATAACTATTATTATTATCGCTATAACTGTTATTATTATCCCTATTCTATTGTTACTATTCGTATTACTCTTGTCTTTATCCTTATAACTATTATTATTATCCTTATTACTATTATTATGATCGCGATAACTGTTATTATTATTGTTATTACTATTATTATTATCCCCATTCCACTTATCTATATCTTCATAACTATTATTATTATCGGTATAACTGTTATTATTATCTTGTTACTATTATTATTATCCCCATTCTTCTTGTCTTTCTCCTTATAACTATCATTATTATCGTTATTATTATTATTATTATCGCTATAACTGTTATTATTTTTCTTATTACTATTATTATTATCCCTATTCCTCTTATCTTTCTCCTTATAACTATTATTATTATCGCTATAACTGTTATTATTATCCCTATTCTATTGTTACTATTCGTATTACTCTTGTCTTTATCCTTATAACTATTATGCCTATACTACTTACTATTATTATTATCGCTATAAATGTTATCATTATCATTAATAATGTTATTTTTATTCTTATTACTATTATTATTATCGCGATAACTGTTATTATTATCCTTGTTCTATTGTTACTACCCCTATCCCTCTTGTCTTTATTCTTATAACTATTATTATTATCGCTATAACTGTTATTATTATTCCTATTACTATTATTATTATCCCTATTAATCTTGTCTTTATCCTTATAACTATTATTATTATCCTTATTACTGCTATTATTATCGCTATAACTGTTATTATTATCCGTAATACTATTATTATTATCGCTATAACTGTTATTATTATTGTTATTACTATTATTATTATCCCCATTCTTCTTGCCTGTCTCCTTATAACTATTATTATTATCGTTATTATTATTATTATTATCGATATAACTGTTATTGTTATCCTTATTACTATTAATATTATCGCTATAACTGTTATTATTATTCCTATTACTATTATTATTATCCCTATTAATCTTGTCTTTATCCTTATAACTATTATTATTATCCTTATTACTCTTATTATTATCGCTATAACTGTTATTATTATCCTTAATACTATTATTATTATCGCTATAACTGTTACTATTATTCTTGTTACTATTATTACTATCCGTATTACTCTTTCCTTTATCCTTATAACTATTATTATTATCGCTATAACTATTATTGTTATTCTTATTACGCTTATTATTATCCCTATTTCTCATTCTTTATCCTTATAACTATTATTATTATCGCTATAACTGTTATTATTCCTATTACTATTATTATTATCCCTATTGATCTTGTCTTTATCCTTATAACTATTATTATTATCCTTATTACTCTTATTATTATCGCTATAACTGTTATTATTATTCTTGTTACTATTATTATTATCCCCATTCTTCTTGTCTTTCTCCTTATAACTATTATTATTATCGTTATTATTATTATTATTATCGATATAACTGTTATTGTTATCCTTATTACTATTATTATTATCGCTACAACTGTTATTATTATTCCTATTACTATTATTATTATCCCTATTAATCTTGTCTTTATCCTTATAACTATTATTATTATCCTTATTACTCTTAT
>CAMAOC010000376.1:0-51000 GCA_945859555.1 Megachile ligniseca
TATTATCACCATGACTGTTATTATTATCCTTATTCTATTATTACTATGCCTATTACTTTTGTCTCTGTCCTAATAACTATTATTATTATCCTTATTTCTATTATTATTATCGCTATGACTGCTATTATTATACTTATTCTATTATTACTATCCCTATTACTCTTGTCTCTATCCTTATAACTATTATTATTATCCTTATTACTATTATTATTATCGCTATGACTGTTATTATTATCCTTATTCTATTATTACTATTCCTATTACTCTAGTCTTTATCCTTATTACTATTATTGTTAGCACTATAACTATTATTATTATCCTTATTACTATTGTTATTATTGCTATAACTGTTATTATTATCCTTATTACTATTATTATTATCGCTATGACTGTTATTATTATCCATATTACTATTATTATTATTGCTATAACTGTTATTATTATTCTTATTTCTCTTACTATTAGCACTATAACTATTATTATTATCCTTATTACTATTGTTATTATCGCTATAACTGTTATTATTATCCTTATTACTAGTATTAGTACCACTATAACTATTACGTTTATCCTTATTACTATTATTATTCGCACTATAACTATTATTATTATCCTTATTCTATTATTACTATCCCTATTACTCTTGTCTTTATCCTTATAACTATTATTATTTCCCTTATTACTATTATTATTATCCTTATTACTATTATTATTATTGCTATAACTGTTATTATTATCCTTATTACTATTACTATTAGCACTATAACTGTTGTTATTATCATTATTACTTTATTATTACTGCTATAACTGTTATTATTATCCTTATTACTATTATTATTAGCACTATAACTGTTGTTATTATCATTATTACTATTATTATTATCGACATGACTGTTATTATTATCCTGAATCTATTATTACTATCCCCATTACTCTTGTTTTTATCCTTATAACTATTATTATTATGCTTATTACTATGAATATTATCGCTATAACTATTATTATTATCCTTATTACGATTATTATTATCGCTGTGACTATTATTATTATCCTTATTACTATTGTTACTAGCGCTATAGCTATTATTATTATCCTTATTACTATTATTATTATCGCTATGACTGTTATTATTATCCTTATTCTATTATTACTATCCCTATTACTCTTGTCTTTATCCTTATAACTATTATTACTAGCACTATAACTATTATTATTATCCTTATTACTATTATTATTAGCACTATAACTATGATTATTATCATTATTACAATTATTATTATCGATATGACTGTTATTATTACCCTGATTCTATTATTACTATACCCTATTACTCTTGTCTTTATCCTTATAACTATTATTATTATCCTTATTACTATTATTAATGGCACTATAATTATTATTATTAGCACTATAACTATTATTATTATCCATATTACTATTATTATTATGGCTATAACTGTGATTATTATCCTTATTACTATTATTATTAGCTCTATAACTACTATTATTATCCTTATTACAAGTATTATTAGCACTACAACTATTATGTTTATCCTTATTACTATTATTATTAGCACTATAACTATTATTATTATCCTTATTACTATTATTATTATCGCTATAACTGTTACGATTATTGTTATTACTGTTATTATTAGCACTATAACTGTTATTATTATCATTATTACTGTTATTATTGTCGATATAACTATTATTATTATACTTATTACTATTATTATTATCACTATACCTGTTATTATTATCCTTATTACTATTATTATTAGCACTATAACTATAATGTTTATCCTTATTACTGTTATTATTCGCACTATAACTATTATTATTATCCTTATTACTATTATTATTATCGCTATGACTGTTATTATTATCCTTATTCTATTATTACTATCCCTCTTACTCTTCACTTTATCCTTATAACTATTATTATTAACGCTATAACTATTATTATTATCCTTATTACTATTATTACTAGCACTATAACTATTATTATTATCCTTATTAGTATTATTATTATTGCTATGACTGTTATTATTATCCTTATTCTATTATTACTATCCCTATTACTCTTGTCTCTATCCTTATAACTATTATTATTATGCTTATTACTATTATTATTATCCTTACTACTACTATTATTATCGCTATGACTGTTATTATTATCCTTATTCTATTATTACTATCCCTATTACTCTTCACTTTATCCTTATAACTATTATTATTAACGCTATAACTATTATTATTATCCTTATTACTATTATTATTATCGGTATGACTGTTACTATTATTCTTATTCTATTATTACTATCCCTATTACTCTTGTCTTTATCCTTATAACTATTATTATTATCCTTATTACTATTATTATTATCGCAATGACTGTTATTATTATACTTATTCTATTATTACTATCCCTATTACTCTTCACTTTATCCTTATAACTATTATTATTATCGCTATAACTATTATTATTATCCTTATTACTATTATTACTAGCACTATAACTATTATTATTATCCTTATTACTATTATTATTATTGCTATGACTGTTATTATTATCCTTATTCTATTATTACTATCCCTATTACTCTTGTCTCTATCCTTATAACTATTATTATTATGCTTATTACTATTATTATTATTGCTGTGACTGTTAGTATTGTCCTTATTCTATTATTACTATCCCTATTACACTTGTCTCTATCCTTATAACTATTATTATTATCACCATGACTGTTATTATTATCCTTATTCTATTATTACTATGCCTATTACTGTTGTCTCTGTCCTTATAACTATTATTATTATCCTTATTTCTATTATTATTATCGCTATGACTACTATTATTATACTTATTCTATTATTACTATCCCTATTACTCTTGTCTCTATCCTTATAACTATTATTATTATCCTTATTACTATTATTATTATCCTTATTACTATTATTATTATCGCTATGACTGTTATTATTATCCTTATTCTATTATTACTATTCCTATTACTCTAGTCTTTATCCTTATTACTATTATTGTTAGCACTATAACTATTATTATTATCCTTATTACTATTGTTATTATCGCTATAACTGTTATTATTATCCTTATTACTATTATTATTATCGCTATGACTGTTATTATTATCCATATTACTATTATTATTATTGCTATAACTGTTATTATTATTCTTATTTCTATTACTATTAGCAAGATAACTATTATTATTATCCTTATTACTATTGTTATTATCGCTATAACTGTTATTATTATCCTTATTACTAGTATTAGTAACACTATAACTATTATGTTTATCCTTATTACTATTATTATTCGCACTATAACTATTATTATTATCCTTATTCTATTATTACTATCCCTATTACTCTTGTCTTTATCCTTATAACTATTATTATTTCCCTTATTACTATTATTATTATCCTTATTACTATTATTATTATTGCTATCACTGTTATTATTATCCTTATTACTATTACTATTAGCACTATAACTGTTGTTATTATCATTATTACTTTATTATTACTGCTATAACTGTTATTATTATCCTTATTACTATTATTATTAGCACTATAACTGTTGTTATTATCATTATTACTATTATTATTATCGACATGACTGTTGTTATTATCCTGATTCTATTATTACTATCCCCATTACTCTTGTTTTTATCCTTATAACTATTATTATTATCCTTATTACTATTATTAATGGCACTATAATTATTATTATTAGCACTATAACTATTATTATTATCCATATTACTATTATTATTATGGCTATAACTGTGATTATTATCCTTATTACTATTATTATTAGCTCTATAACTACTATTATTATCCTTATTACAAGTATTATTAGCACTACAACTATTATGTTTATCCTTATTACTATTATTATTAGCACTATAACTATAATTATTATCCTTATTACTATTATTATTATCGCTATAACTGTTATGATTATTGTTATTACTATTATTATTAGCACTATAACTGTTATTATTATCATTATTACTATTATTATTGTCGATATAACTATTATTATTATACTTATTACTATTATTATTATCACTATACCTGTTATTATTATCCTTATTACTATTATTATTAGCACTATAACTATAATGTTTATCCTTATTACTGTTATTATTCGCACTATAACTATTGTTATTATCCTTATTAGTATTATTATTATCGCTATGACTGTTATTATTATCCTTATTCTATTATTACTATCCCTATTACTCTTCACTTTATCCTTATAACTATTATTATTAACGCTATAACTATTATTATTATCCTTATTACTATTATTACTAGCACTATAACTATTATTATTATCCTTATTACTATTATTATTATTGCTATGACTGTTATTATTATCCTTATTCTATTATTACTATCCCTATTACTCTTGTCTCTATCCTTATAACTATTATTATTATGCTTATTACTATTATTATTATCCTTACTACTACTATTATTATCGCTATGACTGTTATTATTATCCTTATTCTATTATTACTATCCCTATTACTCTTCACTTTATCCTTATAACTATTATTATTAACGCTATAACTATTATTATTATCCTTATTACTATTATTATTATCGGTATGACTGTTACTATTATTCTTATTCTATTATTACTATCCCTATTACTCTTGTCTTTATCCTTATAACTATTATTATTATCCTTATTACTATTATTATTATCGCAATGACTGTTATTATTATACTTATTCTATTATTACTATCCCTATTACTCTTCACTTTATCCTTATAACTATTATTATTATCGCTATAACTATTATTATTATCCTTATTACTATTATTACTAGCACTATAACTATTATTATTATCCTTATTACTATTATTACTCGCTCTATAACTATTATTATTATCCTTATTACTATTATTATTATTGCTATGACTGTTATTATTATACTTATTCTATTATTACTATCCCTATTACTCTTGTCCTCATCCTTATAGCTATTATTATTTCCCGTATTACTGTTACTATTATCACTATAACTATTATTATTTCCCTTACTACTATTATTATTATCACTATAACTGTGATTATTATCCTTATTACTATTATTATTCGCACTATAAATATTATTATTATCCTTATTACTATTATTATTAGCACTATAACTATTATTATTATCCTTATTACTATTATTATTATCGTTATACCTGTTATTATTATCCTTATTACTATTATTAATAGCACTATAATTATTATTATTAGCACTATAACTATTATTATTATCCATATTACTATTATTATTATGGCTATAACTGTTATTATTATCCTTATTCTATTATTACTATCCCTATTACTCTTGTCTTTATCCTGATAATTATTATTATTTCTCTTATTACTATTATTATTAGCTCTATAACAATTATTATTATCCTTATTACAAGTATTATTAGCACTATAACTATTATGGTTATCCTTATTACTATTATTATTAGCACTATAACTATTATTATTATCCTTATTACTATTATTATTAGCACTATAACTATTATTATAATCCTTATTACTATTATTATTATCGCTATACCTGTTATTATTATCCTTATTACTATTATTAATAGCACTATAATTATTATTATTAGCACTATAACTATTATTATTATCATTAATACTATTATTATTATCGCTATACCTGTTATTATTATCCTTATTACTATTATTATTATCGCTATGACTGTTATTATTATCCTTATTCTATTATTACTATCCCTATTACTCTTGTCTTTATCCTTATAACTATTATTATTATCCTTATTACTATTATTATTATCGCTATGACTGTTATTATTATCCTTATTACAAGTATTATTAGCACTATGACTATTATGTTTATCCTTATTACTATTATTATTAGCACTATAACTATTATTATTATCCTTATTACTATTATTATTAGCACTATAACTATTATTATTACCCTTATTACTATTATTATTGTCGCTATAACTGTTATTATTATCCTTATTACTATTATTATTATTGCTATAACTGTTATTATTATCCTTATTACTATTATTGTTAGCACTATAACTATTATTATTATCCTTATTACTATTGTTATTATCGCTATAACTGTTATTATTATCCTTATTACTATTGTTATTATCGCTATAACTGTTATTATTATCCTTATTACTATTATTATTATCGCTATGACTGTTATTATTATCCTTATTCTATTATTACTATCCCTATTACTCTTGTCTTTATCCTTATAACTATTATTATTTCCCTTATTACTATTATTATTATCCTTATTACTATTATTATTATTGCTATGACTGTCATTATTATACTTCTTCTATTATTGCTATCCCTATTACTCTAGTCTTTATCCATATAACTATTATTATTATCCTTATTACTATTATTATTATCGCTATGACTGTTATTATTATCCTTATTACAAGTATTATTAGCACTATGACTATTATGTTTATCCTTATTACTATTATTATTAGCACTATAACTATTATTATTATCCTTATTACTATTATTATTAGCACTATAACTATTATTATTACCCTTATTACTATTATTATTGTCGCTATAACTGTTATTATTATCCTTATTACTATTATTATTATTGCTATAACTGTTATTATTATCCTTATTACTATTATTGTTAGCACTATAACTATTATTATTATCCTTATTACTATTGTTATTATCGCTATAACTGTTATTATTATCCTTATTACTATTGTTATTATCGCTATAACTGTTATTATTATCCTTATTACTATTATTATTGTCGCTATGACTGTTATTATTATCCTTATTCTATTATTACTATTCCTATTACTCTAGTCTTTATCTTTATTACGATTATTGTTAGCACTATAACTATTATTATTATCCTTATTACTATTGTTATTATCGCTATAACTGTTAGTATTATCCTTATTACTAGTATTAGTAACACTATAACTATTATGTTTATCCTTATTACTATTATTATTCGCACTATAACTGTTATTATTATCCTTATTACTATTATTATTAGCACTATAACTGTTGTTATTATCATTATTACTATTATTATTATCGCTATGACTGTTATTATTATTCTTATTCTATTATCATTATCTCTATAACTATTATTATTATCCTTATTACTATTATGACTATTGCTATGACTGTTAGTATTGTCCTTATTCTATTATTACTATCCCTATTACACTTGTCTCTATCCTTATAACTATTATTATTATCCTTATTACTATCATTATTATAGCTATAACTATTATTATTATCCTTATTACTATTATTATTATCACCATGACTGTTATTATTATCCTTATTCTATTATTACTATGCCTATTACTCTTGTCTCTGTCCTAATAACTATTATTATTATCCTTATTTCTATTATTATTATCGCTATGACTGCTATTATTATACTTATTCTATTATTACTATCCCTATTACTCTTGTCTCTATCCTTATAACTATTATTATTATCCTTATTACTATTATTATTATCGCTATGACTGTTATTATTATCCTTATTCTATTATTACTATTCCTATTACTCTAGTCTTTATCCTTATTACTATTATTGTTAGCACTATAACTATTATTATTATCCTTATTACTATTGTTATTATTGCTATAACTGTTATTATTATCCTTATTACTATTATTATTATCGCTATGACTGTTATTATTATCCATATTACTATTATTATTATTGCTATAACTGTTATTATTATTCTTATTTCTCTTACTATTAGCACTATAACTATTATTATTATCCTTATTACTATTGTTATTATCGCTATAACTGTTATTATTATCCTTATTACTAGTATTAGTACCACTATAACTATTACGTTTATCCTTATTACTATTATTATTCGCACTATAACTATTATTATTATCCTTATTCTATTATTACTATCCCTATTACTCTTGTCTTTATCCTTATAACTATTATTATTTCCCTTATTACTATTATTATTATCCTTATTACTATTATTATTATTGCTATAACTGTTATTATTATCCTTATTACTATTACTATTAGCACTATAACTGTTGTTATTATCATTATTACTTTATTATTACTGCTATAACTGTTATTATTATCCTTATTACTATTATTATTAGCACTATAACTGTTGTTATTATCATTATTACTATTATTATTATCGACATGACTGTTATTATTATCCTGATTCTATTATTACTATCCCCATTACTCTTGTTTTTATCCTTATAACTATTATTATTATGCTTATTACTATGAATATTATCGCTATAACTATTATTATTATCCTTATTACGATTATTATTATCGCTGTGACTATTATTATTATCCTTATTACTATTGTTACTAGCGCTATAGCTATTATTATTATCCTTATTACTATTATTATTATCGCTATGACTGTTATTATTATCCTTATTCTATTATTACTATCCCTATTACTCTTGTCTTTATCCTTATAAGTATTATTATTTCCCTTATTACTATTATTATTATCCTTACTACTACTATTATTATCGCTATGACTGTTGTTATTATCCTTATTCTCTTATTACTATCCCTATTACTCTTCACTTTATCCTTATAACTATTATTACTAGCACTATAACTATTATTATTATCCTTATTACTATTATTATTAGCACTATAACTATGATTATTATCATTATTACAATTATTATTATCGATATGACTGTTATTATTACCCTGATTCTATTATTACTATACCCTATTACTCTTGTCTTTATCCTTATAACTATTATTATTATCCTTATTACTATTATTATTATCGCTATAACTGTTATGATTATTGTTATTACTGTTATTATTAGCACTATAACTGTTATTATTATCATTATTACTATTATTATTGTCGATATAACTATTATTATTATACTTATTACTATTATTATTATCACTATACCTGTTATTATTATCCTTATTACTATTATTATTAGCACTATAACTATAATGTTTATCCTTATTACTGTTATTATTCGCACTATAACTATTATTATTATCCTTATTACTATTATTATTATCGCTATGACTGTTATTATTATCCTTATTCTATTATTACTATCCCTCTTACTCTTCACTTTATCCTTATAACTATTATTATTAACGCTATAACTATTATTATTATCCTTATTACTATTATTACTAGCACTATAACTATTATTATTATCCTTATTACTATTATTATTATTGCTATGACTGTTATTATTATCCTTATTCTATTATTACTATCCCTATTACTCTTGTCTCTATCCTTATAACTATTATTATTATGCTTATTACTATTATTATTATCCTTACTACTACTATTATTATCGCTATGACTGTTATTATTATCCTTATTCTATTATTACTATCCCTATTACTCTTCACTTTATCCTTATAACTATTATTATTAACGCTATAACTATTATTATTATCCTTATTACTATTATTATTATCGGTATGACTGTTACTATTATTCTTATTCTATTATTACTATCCCTATTACTCTTGTCTTTATCCTTATAACTATTATTATTATCCTTATTACTATTATTATTATCGCAATGACTGTTATTATTATACTTATTCTATTATTACTATCCCTATTACTCTTCACTTTATCCTTATAACTATTATTATTATCGCTATAACTATTATTATTATCCTTATTACTATTATTACTAGCACTATAACTATTATTATTATCCTTATTACTATTATTATTATTGCTATGACTGTTATTATTATCCTTATTCTATTATTACTATCCCTATTACTCTTGTCTCTATCCTTATAACTATTATTATTATGCTTATTACTATTATTATTATTGCTGTGACTGTTAGTATTGTCCTTATTCTATTATTACTATCCCTATTACACTTGTCTCTATCCTTATAACTATTATTATTATCACCATGACTGTTATTATTATCCTTATTCTATTATTACTATGCCTATTACTGTTGTCTCTGTCCTTATAACTATTATTATTATCCTTATTTCTATTATTATTATCGCTATGACTACTATTATTATACTTATTCTATTATTACTATCCCTATTACTCTTGTCTCTATCCTTATAACTATTATTATTATCCTTATTACTATTATTATTATCCTTATTACTATTATTATTATCGCTATGACTGTTATTATTATCCTTATTCTATTATTACTATTCCTATTACTCTAGTCTTTATCCTTATTACTATTATTGTTAGCACTATAACTATTATTATTATCCTTATTACTATTGTTATTATCGCTATAACTGTTATTATTATCCTTATTACTATTATTATTATCGCTATGACTGTTATTATTATCCATATTACTATTATTATTATTGCTATAACTGTTATTATTATTCTTATTTCTATTACTATTAGCAAGATAACTATTATTATTATCCTTATTACTATTGTTATTATCGCTATAACTGTTATTATTATCCTTATTACTAGTATTAGTAACACTATAACTATTATGTTTATCCTTATTACTATTATTATTCGCACTATAACTATTATTATTATCCTTATTCTATTATTACTATCCCTATTACTCTTGTCTTTATCCTTATAACTATTATTATTTCCCTTATTACTATTATTATTATCCTTATTACTATTATTATTATTGCTATCACTGTTATTATTATCCTTATTACTATTACTATTAGCACTATAACTGTTGTTATTATCATTATTACTTTATTATTACTGCTATAACTGTTATTATTATCCTTATTACTATTATTATTAGCACTATAACTGTTGTTATTATCATTATTACTATTATTATTATCGACATGACTGTTGTTATTATCCTGATTCTATTATTACTATCCCCATTACTCTTGTTTTTATCCTTATAACTATTATTATTATCCTTATTACTATTATTAATGGCACTATAATTATTATTATTAGCACTATAACTATTATTATTATCCATATTACTATTATTATTATGGCTATAACTGTGATTATTATCCTTATTACTATTATTATTAGCTCTATAACTACTATTATTATCCTTATTACAAGTATTATTAGCACTATGACTATTATGTTTATCCTTATTACTATTATTATTAGCACTATAACTATTATTATTATCCTTATTACTATTATTATTAGCACTATAACTATTATTATTACCCTTATTACTATTATTATTGTCGCTATAACTGTTATTATTATCCTTATTACTATTATTATTATTGCTATAACTGTTATTATTATCCTTATTACTATTATTGTTAGCACTATAACTATTATTATTATCCTTATTACTATTGTTATTATCGCTATAACTGTTATTATTATCCTTATTACTATTGTTATTATCGCTATAACTGTTATTATTATCCTTATTACTATTATTATTATCGCTATGACTGTTATTATTATCCTTATTCTATTATTACTATCCCTATTACTCTTGTCTTTATCCTTATAACTATTATTATTTCCCTTATTACTATTATTATTATCCTTATTACTATTATTATTATTGCTATGACTGTCATTATTATACTTCTTCTATTATTGCTATCCCTATTACTCTAGTCTTTATCCTTATAACTATTATTATTATCCTTATTACTATTATTATTATCGCTATGACTGTTATTATTATCCTTATTACTATTGTTATTATCGCTATAACTGTTATTATTATCCTTATTACTATTATTATTGTCGCTATGACTGTTATTATTATCCTTATTCTATTATTACTATTCCTATTACTCTAGTCTTTATCTTTATTACGATTATTGTTAGCACTATAACTATTATTATTATCCTTATTACTATTGTTATTATCGCTATAACTGTTAGTATTATCCTTATTACTAGTATTAGTAACACTATAACTATTATGTTTATCCTTATTACTATTATTATTCGCACTATAACTGTTATTATTATCCTTATTACTATTATTATTAGCACTATAACTGTTGTTATTATCATTATTACTATTATTATTATCGCTATGACTGTTATTATTATTCTTATTCTATTATCATTATCTCTATAACTATTATTATTATCCTTATTACTATTATGACTATTGCTATGACTGTTAGTATTGTCCTTATTCTATTATTACTATCCCTATTACACTTGTCTCTATCCTTATAACTATTATTATTATCCTTATTACTATCATTATTATAGCTATAACTATTATTATTATCCTTATTACTATTATTATTATCACCATGACTGTTATTATTATCCTTATTCTATTATTACTATGCCTATTACTCTTGTCTCTGTCCTAATAACTATTATTATTATCCTTATTTCTATTATTATTATCGCTATGACTGCTATTATTATACTTATTCTATTATTACTATCCCTATTACTCTTGTCTCTATCCTTATAACTATTATTATTATCCTTATTACTATTATTATTATCGCTATGACTGTTATTATTATCCTTATTCTATTATTACTATTCCTATTACTCTAGTCTTTATCCTTATTACTATTATTGTTAGCACTATAACTATTATTATTATCCTTATTACTATTGTTATTATTGCTATAACTGTTATTATTATCCTTATTACTATTATTATTATCGCTATGACTGTTATTATTATCCATATTACTATTATTATTATTGCTATAACTGTTATTATTATTCTTATTTCTCTTACTATTAGCACTATAACTATTATTATTATCCTTATTACTATTGTTATTATCGCTATAACTGTTATTATTATCCTTATTACTAGTATTAGTACCACTATAACTATTACGTTTATCCTTATTACTATTATTATTCGCACTATAACTATTATTATTATCCTTATTCTATTATTACTATCCCTATTACTCTTGTCTTTATCCTTATAACTATTATTATTTCCCTTATTACTATTATTATTATCCTTATTACTATTATTATTATTGCTATAACTGTTATTATTATCCTTATTACTATTACTATTAGCACTATAACTGTTGTTATTATCATTATTACTTTATTATTACTGCTATAACTGTTATTATTATCCTTATTACTATTATTATTAGCACTATAACTGTTGTTATTATCATTATTACTATTATTATTATCGACATGACTGTTATTATTATCCTGATTCTATTATTACTATCCCCATTACTCTTGTTTTTATCCTTATAACTATTATTATTATGCTTATTACTATGAATATTATCGCTATAACTATTATTATTATCCTTATTACGATTATTATTATCGCTGTGACTATTATTATTATCCTTATTACTATTGTTACTAGCGCTATAGCTATTATTATTATCCTTATTACTATTATTATTATCGCTATGACTGTTATTATTATCCTTATTCTATTATTACTATCCCTATTACTCTTGTCTTTATCCTTATAAGTATTATTATTTCCCTTATTACTATTATTATTATCCTTACTACTACTATTATTATCGCTATGACTGTTGTTATTATCCTTATTCTCTTATTACTATCCCTATTACTCTTCACTTTATCCTTATAACTATTATTACTAGCACTATAACTATTATTATTATCCTTATTACTATTATTATTAGCACTATAACTATGATTATTATCATTATTACAATTATTATTATCGATATGACTGTTATTATTACCCTGATTCTATTATTACTATACCCTATTACTCTTGTCTTTATCCTTATAACTATTATTATTATCCTTATTACTATTATTATTATCGCTATAACTGTTATGATTATTGTTATTACTGTTATTATTAGCACTATAACTGTTATTATTATCATTATTACTATTATTATTGTCGATATAACTATTATTATTATACTTATTGCTATTATTATTATCACTATACCTGTTATTATTATCCTTATTACTATTATTATTAGCACTATAACTATAATGTTTATCCTTATTACTGTTATTATTCGCACTATAACTATTATTATTATCCTTATTACTATTATTATTATCGCTATGACTGTTATTATTATCCTTATTCTATTATTACTATCCCTCTTACTCTTCACTTTATCCTTATAACTATTATTATTAACGCTATAACTATTATTATTATCCTTATTACTATTATTACTAGCACTATAACTATTATTATTATCCTTATTACTATTATTATTATTGCTATGACTGTTATTATTATCCTTATTCTATTATTACTATCCCTATTACTCTTGTCTCTATCCTTATAACTATTATTATTATGCTTATTACTATTATTATTATCCTTACTACTACTATTATTATCGCTATGACTGTTATTATTATCCTTATTCTATTATTACTATCCCTATTACTCTTCACTTTATCCTTATAACTATTATTATTAACGCTATAACTATTATTATTATCCTTATTACTATTATTATTATCGGTATGACTGTTACTATTATTCTTATTCTATTATTACTATCCCTATTACTCTTGTCTTTATCCTTATAACTATTATTATTATCCTTATTACTATTATTATTATCGCAATGACTGTTATTATTATACTTATTCTATTATTACTATCCCTATTACTCTTCACTTTATCCTTATAACTATTATTATTATCGCTATAACTATTATTATTATCCTTATTACTATTATTACTAGCACTATAACTATTATTATTATCCTTATTACTATTATTATTATTGCTATGACTGTTATTATTATCCTTATTCTATTATTACTATCCCTATTACTCTTGTCTCTATCCTTATAACTATTATTATTATGCTTATTACTATTATTATTATTGCTGTGACTGTTAGTATTGTCCTTATTCTATTATTACTATCCCTATTACACTTGTCTCTATCCTTATAACTATTATTATTATCAGCATGACTGTTATTATTATCCTTATTCTATTATTACTATGCCTATTACTGTTGTCTCTGTCCTTATAACTATTATTATTATCCTTATTTCTATTATTATTATCGCTATGACTACTATTATTATACTTATTCTATTATTACTATCCCTATTACTCTTGTCTCTATCCTTATAACTATTATTATTATCCTTATTACTATTATTATTATCCTTATTACTATTATTATTATCGCTATGACTGTTATTATTATCCTTATTCTATTATTACTATTCCTATTACTCTAGTCTTTATCCTTATTACTATTATTGTTAGCACTATAACTATTATTATTATCCTTATTACTATTGTTATTATCGCTATAACTGTTATTATTATCCTTATTACTATTATTATTATCGCTATGACTGTTATTATTATGCATATTACTATTATTATTATTGCTATAACTGTTATTATTATTCTTATTTCTATTACTATTAGCAAGATAACTATTATTATTATCCTTATTACTATTGTTATTATCGCTATAACTGTTATTATTATCCTTATTACTAGTATTAGTAACACTATAACTATTATGTTTATCCTTATTACTATTATTATTCGCACTATAACTATTATTATTATCCTTATTCTATTATTACTATCCCTATTACTCTTGTCTTTATCCTTATAACTATTATTATTTCCCTTATTACTATTATTATTATCCTTATTACTATTATTATTATTGCTATCACTGTTATTATTATCCTTATTACTATTACTATTAGCACTATAACTGTTGTTATTATCATTATTACTTTATTATTACTGCTATAACTGTTATTATTATCCTTATTACTATTATTATTAGCACTATAACTGTTGTTATTATCATTATTACTATTATTATTATCGACATGACTGTTGTTATTATCCTGATTCTATTATTACTATCCCCATTACTCTTGTTTTTATCCTTATAACTATTATTATTATCCTTATTACTATTATTAATGGCACTATAATTATTATTATTAGCACTATAACTATTATTATTATCCATATTACTATTATTATTATGGCTATAACTGTGATTATTATCCTTATTACTATTATTATTAGCTCTATAACTACTATTATTATCCTTATTACAAGTATTATTAGCACTACAACTATTATGTTTATCCTTATTACTATTATTATTAGCACTATAACTATAATTATTATCCTTATTACTATTATTATTATCGCTATAACTGTTATGATTATTGTTATTACTATTATTATTAGCACTATAACTGTTATTATTATCATTATTACTATTATTATTGTCGATATAACTATTATTATTATACTTATTACTATTATTATTATCACTATACCTGTTATTATTATCCTTATTACTATTATTATTAGCACTATAACTATAATGTTTATCCTTATTACTGTTATTATTCGCACTATAACTATTATTATTATCCTTATTAGTATTATTATTATCGCTATGACTGTTATTATTATCCTTATTCTATTATTACTATCCCTATTACTCTTCACTTTATCCTTATAACTATTATTATTAACGCTATAACTATTATTATTATCCTTATTACTATTATTACTAGCACTATAACTATTATTATTATCCTTATTACTATTATTATTATTGCTATGACTGTTATTAATATACTTATTCTATTATTACTATCCCTATTACACTTGTCTCTATCCTTATAACTATTATTATTATCACCATGACTGTTATTATTATCCTTATTCTATTATTACTATGCCTATTACTGTTGTCTCTGTCCTTATAACTATTATTATTATCCTTATTTCTATTATTATTATCGCTATGACTACTATTATTATACTTATTCTATTATTACTATCCCTATTACTCTTGTCTCTATCCTTATAACTATTATTATTATCCTTATTACTATTATTATTATCCTTATTACTATTATTATTATCGCTATGACTGTTATTATTATCCTTATTCTATTATTACTATTCCTATTACTCTAGTCTTTATCCTTATTACTATTATTGTTAGCACTATAACTATTATTATTATCCTTATTACTATTGTTATTATCGCTATAACTGTTATTATTATCCTTATTACTATTATTATTATCGCTATGACTGTTATTATTATCCTTATTACTATTATTATTATCGCTATGACTGTTATTATTATCCTTATTCTATTATTACTATCCCTCTTACTCTTCACTTTATCCTTATAACTATTATTATTAACGCTATAACTATTATTATTATCCTTATTACTATTATTACTAGCACTATAACTATTATTATTATCCTTATTACTATTATTATTATTGCTATGACTGTTATTATTATCCTTATTCTATTATTACTATCCCTATTACTCTTGTCTCTATCCTTATAACTATTATTATTATGCTTATTACTATTATTATTATCCTTACTACTACTATTATTATCGCTATGACTGTTATTATTATCCTTATTCTATTATTACTATCCCTATTACTCTTCACTTTATCCTTATAACTATTATTATTAACGCTATAACTATTATTATTATCCTTATTACTATTATTATTATCGGTATGACTGTTACTATTATTCTTATTCTATTATTACTATCCCTATTACTCTTGTCTTTATCCTTATAACTATTATTATTATCCTTATTACTATTATTATTATCGCAATGACTGTTATTATTATACTTATTCTATTATTACTATCCCTATTACTCTTCACTTTATCCTTATAACTATTATTATTATCGCTATAACTATTATTATTATCCTTATTACTATTATTACTAGCACTATAACTATTATTATTATCCTTATTACTATTATTATTATTGCTATGACTGTTATTATTATCCTTATTCTATTATTACTATCCCTATTACTCTTGTCTCTATCCTTATAACTATTATTATTATGCTTATTACTATTATTATTATTGCTGTGACTGTTAGTATTGTCCTTATTCTATTATTACTATCCCTATTACACTTGTCTCTATCCTTATAACTATTATTATTATCACCATGACTGTTATTATTATCCTTATTCTATTATTACTATGCCTATTACTGTTGTCTCTGTCCTTATAACTATTATTATTATCCTTATTTCTATTATTATTATCGCTATGACTACTATTATTATACTTATTCTATTATTACTATCCCTATTACTCTTGTCTCTATCCTTATAACTATTATTATTATCCTTATTACTATTATTATTATCCTTATTACTATTATTATTATCGCTATGACTGTTATTATTATCCTTATTCTATTATTACTATTCCTATTACTCTAGTCTTTATCCTTATTACTATTATTGTTAGCACTATAACTATTATTATTATCCTTATTACTATTGTTATTATCGCTATAACTGTTATTATTATCCTTATTACTATTATTATTATCGCTATGACTGTTATTATTATCCATATTACTATTATTATTATTGCTATAACTGTTATTATTATTCTTATTTCTATTACTATTAGCAAGATAACTATTATTATTATCCTTATTACTATTGTTATTATCGCTATAACTGTTATTATTATCCTTATTACTAGTATT
The DNA here is from genome assembly GCA_945859555.1 of Megachile ligniseca. Lineage (NCBI taxonomy): Eukaryota > Metazoa > Arthropoda > Insecta > Hymenoptera > Megachilidae > Megachile > Megachile ligniseca. The sequence goes on from CAMAOC010000376.1 coordinate 18,555, forward strand.
AGTAACACTATAACTATTATGTTTATCCTTATTACTATTATTATTCGCACTATAACTATTATTATTATCCTTATTCTATTATTACTATCCCTATTACTCTTGTCTTTATCCTTATAACTATTATTATTTCCCTTATTACTATTATTATTATCCTTATTACTATTATTATTATTGCTATCACTGTTATTATTATCCTTATTACTATTACTATTAGCACTATAACTGTTGTTATTATCATTATTACTTTATTATTACTGCTATAACTGTTATTATTATCCTTATTACTATTATTATTAGCACTATAACTGTTGTTATTATCATTATTACTATTATTATTATCGACATGACTGTTGTTATTATCCTGATTCTATTATTACTATCCCCATTACTCTTGTTTTTATCCTTATAACTATTATTATTATCCTTATTACTATTATTAATGGCACTATAATTATTATTATTAGCACTATAACTATTATTATTATCCATATTACTATTATTATTATGGCTATAACTGTGATTATTATCCTTATTACTATTATTATTAGCTCTATAACTACTATTATTATCCTTATTACAAGTATTATTAGCACTACAACTATTATGTTTATCCTTATTACTATTATTATTAGCACTATAACTATAATTATTATCCTTATTACTATTATTATTATCGCTATAACTGTTATGATTATTGTTATTACTATTATTATTAGCACTATAACTGTTATTATTATCATTATTACTATTATTATTGTCGATATAACTATTATTATTATACTTATTACTATTATTATTATCACTATACCTGTTATTATTATCCTTATTACTATTATTATTAGCACTATAACTATAATGTTTATCCTTATTACTGTTATTATTCGCACTATAACTATTATTATTATCCTTATTAGTATTATTATTATCGCTATGACTGTTATTATTATCCTTATTCTATTATTACTATCCCTATTACTCTTCACTTTATCCTTATAACTATTATTATTAACGCTATAACTATTATTATTATCCTTATTACTATTATTACTAGCACTATAACTATTATTATTATCCTTATTACTATTATTATTATTGCTATGACTGTTATTAATATACTTATTCTATTATTACTATCCCTATTACACTTGTCTCTATCCTTATAACTATTATTATTATCACCATGACTGTTATTATTATCCTTATTCTATTATTACTATGCCTATTACTGTTGTCTCTGTCCTTATAACTATTATTATTATCCTTATTTCTATTATTATTATCGCTATGACTACTATTATTATACTTATTCTATTATTACTATCCCTATTACTCTTGTCTCTATCCTTATAACTATTATTATTATCCTTATTACTATTATTATTATCCTTATTACTATTATTATTATCGCTATGACTGTTATTATTATCCTTATTCTATTATTACTATTCCTATTACTCTAGTCTTTATCCTTATTACTATTATTGTTAGCACTATAACTATTATTATTATCCTTATTACTATTGTTATTATCGCTATAACTGTTATTATTATCCTTATTACTATTATTATTATCGCTATGACTGTTATTATTATCCTTATTACTATTATTATTATCGCTATGACTGTTATTATTATCCTTATTCTATTATTACTATCCCTCTTACTCTTCACTTTATCCTTATAACTATTATTATTAACGCTATAACTATTATTATTATCCTTATTACTATTATTACTAGCACTATAACTATTATTATTATCCTTATTACTATTATTATTATTGCTATGACTGTTATTATTATCCTTATTCTATTATTACTATCCCTATTACTCTTGTCTCTATCCTTATAACTATTATTATTATGCTTATTACTATTATTATTATCCTTACTACTACTATTATTATCGCTATGACTGTTATTATTATCCTTATTCTATTATTACTATCCCTATTACTCTTCACTTTATCCTTATAACTATTATTATTAACGCTATAACTATTATTATTATCCTTATTACTATTATTATTATCGGTATGACTGTTACTATTATTCTTATTCTATTATTACTATCCCTATTACTCTTGTCTTTATCCTTATAACTATTATTATTATCCTTATTACTATTATTATTATCGCAATGACTGTTATTATTATACTTATTCTATTATTACTATCCCTATTACTCTTCACTTTATCCTTATAACTATTATTATTATCGCTATAACTATTATTATTATCCTTATTACTATTATTACTAGCACTATAACTATTATTATTATCCTTATTACTATTATTATTATTGCTATGACTGTTATTATTATCCTTATTCTATTATTACTATCCCTATTACTCTTGTCTCTATCCTTATAACTATTATTATTATGCTTATTACTATTATTATTATTGCTGTGACTGTTAGTATTGTCCTTATTCTATTATTACTATCCCTATTACACTTGTCTCTATCCTTATAACTATTATTATTATCACCATGACTGTTATTATTATCCTTATTCTATTATTACTATGCCTATTACTGTTGTCTCTGTCCTTATAACTATTATTATTATCCTTATTTCTATTATTATTATCGCTATGACTACTATTATTATACTTATTCTATTATTACTATCCCTATTACTCTTGTCTCTATCCTTATAACTATTATTATTATCCTTATTACTATTATTATTATCCTTATTACTATTATTATTATCGCTATGACTGTTATTATTATCCTTATTCTATTATTACTATTCCTATTACTCTAGTCTTTATCCTTATTACTATTATTGTTAGCACTATAACTATTATTATTATCCTTATTACTATTGTTATTATCGCTATAACTGTTATTATTATCCTTATTACTATTATTATTATCGCTATGACTGTTATTATTATCCATATTACTATTATTATTATTGCTATAACTGTTATTATTATTCTTATTTCTATTACTATTAGCAAGATAACTATTATTATTATCCTTATTACTATTGTTATTATCGCTATAACTGTTATTATTATCCTTATTACTAGTATTAGTAACACTATAACTATTATGTTTATCCTTATTACTATTATTATTCGCACTATAACTATTATTATTATCCTTATTCTATTATTACTATCCCTATTACTCTTGTCTTTATCCTTATAACTATTATTATTTCCCTTATTACTATTATTATTATCCTTATTACTATTATTATTATTGCTATCACTGTTATTATTATCCTTATTACTATTACTATTAGCACTATAACTGTTGTTATTATCATTATTACTTTATTATTACTGCTATAACTGTTATTATTATCCTTATTACTATTATTATTAGCACTATAACTGTTGTTATTATCATTATTACTATTATTATTATCGACATGACTGTTGTTATTATCCTGATTCTATTATTACTATCCCCATTACTCTTGTTTTTATCCTTATAACTATTATTATTATCCTTATTACTATTATTAATGGCACTATAATTATTATTATTAGCACTATAACTATTATTATTATCCATATTACTATTATTATTATGGCTATAACTGTGATTATTATCCTTATTACTATTATTATTAGCTCTATAACTACTATTATTATCCTTATTACAAGTATTATTAGCACTACAACTATTATGTTTATCCTTATTACTATTATTATTAGCACTATAACTATAATTATTATCCTTATTACTATTATTATTATCGCTATAACTGTTATGATTATTGTTATTACTATTATTATTAGCACTATAACTGTTATTATTATCATTATTACTATTATTATTGTCGATATAACTATTATTATTATACTTATTACTATTATTATTATCACTATACCTGTTATTATTATCCTTATTACTATTATTATTAGCACTATAACTATAATGTTTATCCTTATTACTGTTATTATTCGCACTATAACTATTATTATTATCCTTATTAGTATTATTATTATCGCTATGACTGTTATTATTATCCTTATTCTATTATTACTATCCCTATTACTCTTCACTTTATCCTTATAACTATTATTATTAACGCTATAACTATTATTATTATCCTTATTACTATTATTACTAGCACTATAACTATTATTATTATCCTTATTACTATTATTATTATTGCTATGACTGTTATTAATATACTTATTCTATTATTACTATCCCTATTACACTTGTCTCTATCCTTATAACTATTATTATTATCACCATGACTGTTATTATTATCCTTATTCTATTATTACTATGCCTATTACTGTTGTCTCTGTCCTTATAACTATTATTATTATCCTTATTTCTATTATTATTATCGCTATGACTACTATTATTATACTTATTCTATTATTACTATCCCTATTACTCTTGTCTCTATCCTTATAACTATTATTATTATCCTTATTACTATTATTATTATCCTTATTACTATTATTATTATCGCTATGACTGTTATTATTATCCTTATTCTATTATTACTATTCCTATTACTCTAGTCTTTATCCTTATTACTATTATTGTTAGCACTATAACTATTATTATTATCCTTATTACTATTGTTATTATCGCTATAACTGTTATTATTATCCTTATTACTATTATTATTATCGCTATGACTGTTATTATTATCCTTATTACTATTATTATTATCGCTATGACTGTTATTATTATCCTTATTCTATTATTACTATCCCTCTTACTCTTCACTTTATCCTTATAACTATTATTATTAACGCTATAACTATTATTATTATCCTTATTACTATTATTACTAGCACTATAACTATTATTATTATCCTTATTACTATTATTATTATTGCTATGACTGTTATTATTATCCTTATTCTATTATTACTATCCCTATTACTCTTGTCTCTATCCTTATAACTATTATTATTATGCTTATTACTATTATTATTATCCTTACTACTACTATTATTATCGCTATGACTGTTATTATTATCCTTATTCTATTATTACTATCCCTATTACTCTTCACTTTATCCTTATAACTATTATTATTAACGCTATAACTATTATTATTATCCTTATTACTATTATTATTATCGGTATGACTGTTACTATTATTCTTATTCTATTATTACTATCCCTATTACTCTTGTCTTTATCCTTATAACTATTATTATTATCCTTATTACTATTATTATTATCGCAATGACTGTTATTATTATACTTATTCTATTATTACTATCCCTATTACTCTTCACTTTATCCTTATAACTATTATTATTATCCTTATTCTATTATTACTATCCCTATTACTCTTGTCTCTATCCTTATAACTATTATTATTATGCTTATTACTATTATTATTATTGCTGTGACTGTTAGTATTGTCCTTATTCTATTATTACTATCCCTATTACACTTGTCTCTATCCTTATAACTATTATTATTATCACCATGACTGTTATTATTATCCTTATTCTATTATTACTATGCCTATTACTGTTGTCTCTGTCCTTATAACTATTATTATTATCCTTATTTCTATTATTATTATCGCTATGACTACTATTATTATACTTATTCTATTATTACTATCCCTATTACTCTTGTCTCTATCCTTATAACTATTATTATTATCCTTATTACTATTATTATTATCCTTATTACTATTATTATTATCGCTATGACTGTTATTATTATCCTTATTCTATTATTACTATTCCTATTACTCTAGTCTTTATCCTTATTACTATTATTGTTAGCACTATAACTATTATTATTATCCTTATTACTATTGTTATTATCGCTATAACTGTTATTATTATCCTTATTACTATTATTATTATCGCTATGACTGTTATTATTATCCATATTACTATTATTATTATTGCTATAACTGTTATTATTATTCTTATTTCTATTACTATTAGCAAGATAACTATTATTATTATCCTTATTACTATTGTTATTATCGCTATAACTGTTATTATTATCCTTATTACTAGTATTAGTAACACTATAACTATTATGTTTATCCTTATTACTATTATTATTCGCACTATAACTATTATTATTATCCTTATTCTATTATTACTATCCCTATTACTCTTGTCTTTATCCTTATAACTATTATTATTTCCCTTATTACTATTATTATTATCCTTATTACTATTATTATTATTGCTATCACTGTTATTATTATCCTTATTACTATTACTATTAGCACTATAACTGTTGTTATTATCATTATTACTTTATTATTACTGCTATAACTGTTATTATTATCCTTATTACTATTATTATTAGCACTATAACTGTTGTTATTATCATTATTACTATTATTATTATCGACATGACTGTTGTTATTATCCTGATTCTATTATTACTATCCCCATTACTCTTGTTTTTATCCTTATAACTATTATTATTATCCTTATTACTATTATTAATGGCACTATAATTATTATTATTAGCACTATAACTATTATTATTATCCATATTACTATTATTATTATGGCTATAACTGTGATTATTATCCTTATTACTATTATTATTAGCTCTATAACTACTATTATTATCCTTATTACAAGTATTATTAGCACTACAACTATTATGTTTATCCTTATTACTATTATTATTAGCACTATAACTATAATTATTATCCTTATTACTATTATTATTATCGCTATAACTGTTATGATTATTGTTATTACTATTATTATTAGCACTATAACTGTTATTATTATCATTATTACTATTATTATTGTCGATATAACTATTATTATTATACTTATTACTATTATTATTATCACTATACCTGTTATTATTATCCTTATTACTATTATTATTAGCACTATAACTATTATTATTATCCTTATTAGTATTATTATTATCGCTATGACTGTTATTATTATCCTTATTCTATTATTACTATCCCTATTACTCTTCACTTTATCCTTATAACTATTATTATTAACGCTATAACTATTATTATTATCCTTATTACTATTATTACTAGCACTATAACTATTATTATTATCCTTATTACTATTATTATTATTGCTATGACTGTTATTATTATACTTATTCTATTATTACTATCCCTATTACTCTTGTCTCTATCCTTATAACTATTATTATTATGCTTATTACTATTATTATTATCCTTACTACTATTATTATTATCGCTATGACTGTTATTATTATCCTTATTCTATTATTATTATCCCTATTACTCTTCACTGTATCCTTATAACTATTATTATTATCCTTATAACTATTATTATTATCGCTATAACTATTATTATTATCCTTATTACTATTATTACTCGCTCTATAACTATTATTATTATCCTTATTACTATTATTATTATTGCTATGACTGTTATTATTATACTTATTCTATTATTACTATCCCTATTACTCTTGTCCTCATCCTTATAGCTATTATTATTTCCCGTATTACTGTTACTATTATCACTATAACTATTATTATTTCCCTTACTACTATTATTATTATCACTATAACTGTGATTATTATCCTTATTACTATTATTATTCGCACTATAAATATTATTATTAGCCTTATTACTATTATTATTAGCACTATAACTATTATTATTATCCTTATTACTATTATTATTATCGTTATACCTGTTATTATTATCCTTATTACTATTATTAATAGCACTATAATTATTATTATTAGCACTATAACTATTATTATTATCCATATTACTATTATTATTATGGCTATAACTGTTATTATTATCCTTATTCTATTATTACTATCCCTATTACTCTTGTCTTTATCCTGATAATTATTATTATTTCTCTTATTACTATTATTATTAGCTCTATAACTATTATTATTATCCTTATTACAAGTATTATTAGCACTATAACTATTATGGTTATCCTTATTACTATTATTATTAGCACTATAACTATTATTATTATCATTAATACTATTATTATTATCGCTATAACAGTTATTATTATCCTTATTACTAGTATTATTAGCACTATTACTATTATTATTATCCGTATTACTAGTATTAGTACCACAATAACTATTATGTTTATCCTTATTACTATTATTATTCGCACTATAACTGTTATTATTATCCTTATTACTATTATTATTCGCACTATAAATATTATTATTATCCTTATTACTATTATTATTAGCACTATAACTATTATTATTATCCTTATTACTATTATTATTATCGCTATACCTGTTATTATTATCCTTATTACTATTATTAATAGCACTATAATTATTATTATTAGCACTATAACTATTATTATTATCATTAATACTATTATTATTATCGCTATACCTGTTATTATTATCCTTATTACTATTATTATTATCGCTATGACTGTTATTATTATCCTTATTCTATTATTGCTATCACTATTACTCTTGTCTTTATCCTGATAATTATTATTATTTCCCTTATTACTATTATTATTAGCATTATAACTATTATTATTATCATTAATACTATTATTATTATCGCTATAACTTTTATTATTATCTTTATTACTATTATTATTCGCACTATAAATATTATTATTATCCTTATTACAAGTATTATTAGCACTATAACTATTATTATTATCCTTATTACAAGTATTATTAGCACTATAACTATTATGGTTATCCTTATTACTATTATTATTAGCACTATAACTATTATTATTATCATTAATACTATTATTATTATCGCTATAACTGTTATTATTATCCTTATTACTATTATTAATAGCACTATAATTATTATTATTAGCACTATAACTATTATTATTATCCATATTACTATTATTATTATGGCTATAACTGTGATTATTATCCTTATTACTATTATGATTAGCTCTATAACTATTATTACTATCCTTATTACAAGTATTATTAGCACTATAACTATTATGTTTATCCTTATTACTATTATTATTAGCACTATAAGTATTATTATTATCCTTATTGCTATTATTATTATCGCTATAACTGTTATTATTATTGTTACTACTATTATTATTAACACTATAACTGTTATTATTATCCTTATTACTATTATTATTGTCGCTATAACTATTATTATTATCCTTATTACTATTATTATTATCGCTATGACTGTTATTATTATCCTTATTACTAGTATTATTTGCACTATAACTATTATTATTATCCTTATTACAAGTATTATTAGCACTATAACTATTATGTTTATCCTTATTACTATTATTATTAGCACTATAACTATTATTATTATCATTAATACTATTATTATTATCGCTATACCTGTTATTATTACCCTTATTACTATTATTATTATCGCTATGACTGTTATTATTATACTTATTCTATTATTACTATCCCTATTACTCTTGTCTTTATCCTGATAATTATTATTATTTCCCTTATTACTATTATTATTATCGCTATAACTGTTATTATTATCCTCATTCTATTATTACTATCCCTATTACTCTTGTCTTTATCCTGATAATTATTATTATTTCTCTTATTACTATTATTATTAGCTCTATAACTATTATTATTATCGTTATTACAAGTATTATTAGCACTATAACTATTATGGTTATCCTTATTACTATTATTATTAGCACTATAACTATTATTATTATCATTAATACTATTATTATTATCGCTATAACTGTTATTATTATCCTTATTACTAGTATTATTAGCACTATTACTATTATTATTATCCGTATTACTAGCATTAGTACCACAATAACTATTATGTTTATCCTTATTACTATTATTATTAGCACTATAACTATTATTATTATCATTAATACTATTATTATTATCGCTATACCTGTTATTATTATCCTTATTACTATTATTATTATCGCTATGACTGTTATTATTATACTTATTCTATTATTACTATCCCTATTACTCTTGTCTTTATCCTGATAATTATTATTATTTCCCTTATTACTATTATTATTATCGCTATAACTGTTATTATTATCCTTATTCTATTATTACTATCCCTATTACTCTTGTCTTTATCCTGATAATTATTATTATTTCTCTTATTACTATTATTATTAGCTCTATAACTATTATTATTATCCTTATTACAAGTATTATTAGCACTATAACTATTATGGTTATCCTTATTACTATTATTATTAGCACTATAACTAATATTATTATCATTAATACTATTATTATTATCGCTATAACTGTTATTATTATCCTTATTACTAGTATTATTCGCACTATTACTATTATTATTATCCGTATTACTAGTATTAGTACCACAATAACTATTAGGTTTATCCTTATTACTATTATTATTCGCACTATAACTGTTATTATTATCCTTATTACTATTATTATTGTCGCTATAACTATTATTATTATCCTTATTACTATTATTATTATCGCTATGACTGTTATTATTATCCTTATTACTAGTATTATTAGCACTATAACTATTATTATTATCGCTATGATTGTTATTATTACACTTATTCTATTATTACTATCCCTATTACTCTTGTCTTTATCCTTATAACTATTATTATTATCCTTACTACTACTATTATTATCGCTATGACTGTTATTATTATCCTTATTACTATTATTGCTATCCCTATTACTCTTGTCTTTATCCTGATAATAATTATTATTTCCCTTATTACTATTATTATTCGCACTATAACTATTATTATTATCGTTATTACTATTATTATTATCGCTATGATTGTTATTATTAGCCTTATCTATTATTTCTATCCCTATTACTCTCGTCTTTATCGTTATAACTATTATTATTATGCTTATTACTATTATTATTAGCACTATAACTATTATTATTATCCTTATTACTATTATTATTATCGCTATGACTGCTATTATTATACTTATTCTATTATTACTATCCCTATTACTCTTGTCTTCATCCTTATAACTACTATTATTTCCCGTATTACTGTTACTATTATCACTATACCTATTATTATTTCCCTTACTACCATTATTATAATCGCTATGACTGTTATTATTATCCTTATTCTATTTTTGCTATCCCTATTACTCTTGTCTTTATCCTGATAATTATTATTATTTCTCTTATTACTATTATTATTAGCTCTATAACTATTATTATTATCCTTATTACAAGTATTATTAGCACTATAACTATTATGGTTATCCTTATTACTATTATTATTAGCACTATAACTAATATTATTATCATTAATACTATTATTATTATCGCTATAACTGTTATTATTATCCTTATTACTAGTATTATTCGCACTATTACTATTATTATTATCCGTATTACTAGTATTAGTACCACAATAACTATTAGGTTTATCCTTATTACTATTATTATTCGCACTATAACTGTTATTATTATCCTTATTACTATTATTATTGTCGCTATAACTATTATTATTATCCTTATTACTATTATTATTATCGCTATGACTGTTATTATTATCCTTATTACTAGTATTATTAGCACTATAACTATTATTATTATCGTTATTACTATTATTATTATCGCTATGATTGTTATTATTACACTTATTCTATTATTACTATCCCTATTACTCTTGTCTTTATCCTTATAACTATTATTATTATCCTTACTACTACTATTATTATCGCTATGACTGTTATTATTATCCTTATTACTATTATTGCTATCCCTATTACTCTTGTCTTTATCCTGATAATAATTATTATTTCCCTTATTACTATTATTATTCGCACTATAACTATTATTATTATCGTTATTACTATTATTATTATCGCTATGATTGTTATTATTAGCCTTATCTATTATTTCTATCCCTATTACTCTCGTCTTTATCGTTATAACTATTATTATTATGCTTATTACTATTATTATTAGCACTATAACTATTATTATTATCCTTATTACTATTATTATTATCGCTATGACTGCTATTATTATACTTATTCTATTATTACTATCCCTATTACTCTTGTCTTCATCCTTATAACTACTATTATTTCCCGTATTACTGTTACTATTATCACTATACCTATTATTATTTCCCTTACTACCATTATTATAATCGCTATGACTGTTATTATTATCCTTATTCTATTTTTGCTATCCCTATTACTCTTGTCTTTATCCTGATAATTATTATTATTTCCCTTATTACTATTATTATTAGCGCTAAACTATTATTATTATCCTTATTACTATTATTATTATCGCTATAACTGATATTATTATTGTTATTACTATTATTATTAGCACTATAACTATTATTATTATCCTTATTACTATTATTATTATCGCTATGACTGCTAGTATTATACTTATTCTATTATTACTATCCCTATTACTCTTGTCCTCATCCTTATAACTACTATTATTTCCCGTATTACTGTTACTATTATCACTATACCTATTATTATTTCCCTTACTACTATTATTATTATCGCTATACCTGTTATTATTATCCTTATTACTATTATTGCTATCCCTATTACTCTTGTCTTTATCCTGATAATAATTATTATTTCCCTTATTACTATTATTATTCGCACTATAACTATTATTATTATAATTATTACTATTATTATTATCGGTATGACTGTTACTATTATTCTTATTCTATTATTACTAACCCTATTACTCCTGTCTTTATCCTTATAACTATTATTATTATCCTTATTCTATTATTATTATCGCTATACCTGTTATTATTATCCTTATTACTACTATTATAATCGCTATGACTGTTATTATTATACTTATTCTATTATTGCTATCCCTATTACTCTTGTCTTTATCCTGATAATTATTATTATTTCCCTTATTACTATTATTATTAGCACTATAACTATTATTATTATCATTAATACTATTATTATTATCGCTATAACTTTTATTATTATCCTTATTACTATTATTATTCCCACTATAAATATTATTATTATCCTTATTACTATTATTATTAGCACTATAACTATTATTATTATCCTTATTACTATTATTATTATCGCTATAAATGTTATTATTATCCGTATTACTATTATTATTATCGCTATACCTGTTATTATTATCCTTATTACTATTATTATAATCGCTATGACTGTTATTATTATCCTTAATCTATTATTACTATCCCTATTACTCTTGACTTTATCCTGGTAATTATTATTATTTCCCTTATTACTATTATTATTAGCTCTATAACTATTATTATTATCCTTATTACAAGTATTATTAGCACTATAACCATTATGTTTATCCTTATTACTATTATTATTAGCACTATAACTATTATTATTATCATTAATCCTATTATTATTAACGCTATAGCTGTTATTATTATCCTTATTACTAGAATTATTAGCACTATAACTATTATTATGATCCTTATTACTAGTATTAGTACCACAATAACTATTATGCTTATCCTTATTACTATTATTATTATCGCTATGATTGTTATTATTATCCTTATTCTATTATTTCTATCCCTATTACTCTTGTCTTTATCGTTATAACTATTATTATTATGCTTATTACTATTATTATTGTCGCTATAACTATTATTATTATCCTTATTACAAGTATTATTAGCACTATAACTATTATGTTTATCCTTATTACTTTTATTATTCGCACTATAACTATTATTATTATCCTTATTACTAATATTATTATCGCTATGACTGTTATTATTATCCTTATTACTATTATTATTATCGCTATGACTGTTATTATTATCCTTGTTCTATTATTACAATCCCTATTACTCTTGTCTCTATCCTTATAACTATTATTATTATCGCTATGACTGTTATTATTATTGTTATTACTATTATTATTAGCAATATAACTGTTATTATTATCATTATTACTATTATTATTGTCGATATAACTATTATTATTATACTTATTACTATTATTATTATCACTATACCTGTTATTATTATCCTTATTACTATTATTATTAGCACTATAACTATAATGTTTATCCTTATTACTGTTATTATTCGCACTATAACTATTATTATTATCCTTATTACTATTATTAATATCGCTATGACTGTTATTATTATCCTTGTTCTATTATTACAATCCCTATTACTCTTGTCTCTATCCTTATAACTATTATTATTATGCTTATTACTATTATTATTGTCCTTACTACTACTATTATTATCCTTATTCTATTATTACTATCCCTATTACTCTTCACTTTATCCTTATAACTATTATTATTAACGCTATAACTATTATTATTATCCTTATTACTATTATTATTAGCACTATAACTGTTATTATTATCATTATTACTATTATTATTATCGATATGACTGTTATTATTATCCTGATTCTATTATTACTATCCCTATTACTATTATTATTATCGCTATAACTATTATTATTATCCTTATTACTATTATTATTATCGCTATGACTGTTATTATTATCCTTGTTCTATTATTACAATCCCTATTACTCTTGTCTCTATCCTTATAACTATTATTATTATGCTTATTACTATTATTATTGTCCTTACTACTACTATTATTATCGCTGTGACTGTTATTATTATCCTTATTCTATTATTACTATCCCTATTACTCTTCACTTTATCCTTATAACTATTATTATTAACGCTATAACTATTATTATTATCCTTATTACTATTATTACTAGCACTATAACTATTATTATTACCCTTATTACTAATATTATTGTCGCTATAACTATTATTATTATCCTTATTACTATTATTATTATCGCTATGACTGTTATTACTATCCTTATACTATTATTACTATTATTATTATCGCTATAACTGTGATTATTATCCTTATTACTATTATTATTAGCTCTATAACTATTATTATTATCCTTATTACAAGTATTATTAGCACTATAACTATTATGTTTATCCTTATTACTATTATTATTAGCACTATAACTATTATTATTATCATTATTACTATTATTATTATCGATATGACTGTTATTATTATCCTGATTCTATTATTACTATCCCTATTACTCTTGTCTTTATCCTTATAACTATTATTACTATCATTATTACTATTATTATTATCGCTATGACTGTTATTATTATTGTTATTACTATTATTATTAGCACTATAACTGTTATTATTATCATTATTACTATTATTATTGTCGATATAACTATTATTATTATACTTATTACTATTATTATTATCACTATACCTGTTATTATTATCCTTATTACTATTATTATTAGCACTATAACTATAATGTTTATCCTTATTACTGTTATTATTCGCACTATAACTATTATTGTTATCCTTATTACTATTATTATTATCGCTATTACTGTTATTATTATCCTTATTCTATTATTACTATCCCTATTACTCTTCACTTTATCCTTATAACTATTATTATTAACGCTATAACTATTATTATTATCCTTATTACTATTATTACTAGCACTATAACTATTATTATTATCCTTATTACTATTATTATTATTGCTATGACTGTTATTATTATGCTTATTCTATTATTACTATCCCTATTACTCTTGTCCTCATCCTTATAACTATTATTATTTCCCGTATTACTGTTACTATTATCACTATAACTATTATTATTTCCCTTACTACTATTATTACTATCACTATAACTGTGATTATTATCCTTATTACTATTATGATTAGCTCTATAACTATTATTATTATCCTTATTACTATTATTATTATCGCTATGACTGTTATTATTATCCTTATTACTATTATTATTATCGCTATGACTGTTATTATTATCCTTGTTCTATTATTACAATCCCTATTACTCTTGTCTCTATCCTTATAACTATTATTATTATGCTTATTACTATTATTATTGTCCTTACTACTACTATTATTAT
Source organism: Megachile ligniseca (assembly GCA_945859555.1). Lineage (NCBI taxonomy): Eukaryota > Metazoa > Arthropoda > Insecta > Hymenoptera > Megachilidae > Megachile > Megachile ligniseca. Next base: position 34,473 of record CAMAOC010000376.1, read on the forward strand.
CGCAGTGACTGTTATTATTATCCTTATTCTATTATTACTATCCCTATTACTCTTCACTTTATCCTTATAACTATTATTACTAGCACTATAACTATTATTATTATCCTTATTACTATTATTATTATCGCTATGACTGTTATTATTATACTTATTCTATTATTACTATCCCTATTACTCTTCTCTTTATCCTGATAATTATTACTATTTCCCTTATTACTATTATTATTAGCTCTATAACTGTTATTATTATCATTAATACTATTATTATTATCGCTATAACTGTTATTATTATCCTTATTACTAGTATTAGTACCACAATAACTATTATGTTTATCCTTATTACTATTATTATTCGCACTATAACTGTTATTATTATCCTTATTACTATTACTATTGTCGCTATAACTATTATTATTATCCTTATAACTATTATTATTATCCTTATTCTATTACTATTGGCAATATAACTATTATTATTATCCTTATTACTATTATTATTATCGCAATGACTGTTATTATTATCCTTATTCTATTATTACTATTATTATTATCCTTATAACTGTGATTATTATCCTTATTACTATTATGATTAGCTCTATAACTATTATTATTATCCTTATTACAAGTATTACTAGCACTATAACTATTATGTTTATCCTTATTACTATTATTATTCGCACTATAACTATTATTATTATAATTATTACTATTATTATTATCGGTATGACTGTTACTATTATTCTTATTCTATTATTACTAACCCTATTACTCCTGTCTTTATCCTTATAACTATTATTATTATCCTTATTCTATTATTATTATCGCTATACCTGTTATTATTATCCTTATTACTACTATTATAATCGCTATGACTGTTATTATTATACTTATTCTATTATTGCTATCCCTATTACTCTTGTCTTTATCCTGATAATTATTATTATTTCCCTTATTACTATTATTATTAGCACTATAACTATTATTATTATCATTAATACTATTATTATTATCGCTATAACTTTTATTATTATCCTTATTACTATTATTATTCCCACTATAAATATTATTATTATCCTTATTACTATTATTATTAGCACTATAACTATTATTATTATCCTTATTACTATTATTATTATCGCTATAAATGTTATTATTATCCGTATTACTATTATTATTATCGCTATACCTGTTATTATTATCCTTATTACTATTATTATAATCGCTATGACTGTTATTATTATCCTTATTCTATTATTACTATCCCTATTACTCTTGACTTTATCCTGGTAATTATTATTATTTCCCTTATTACTATTATTATTAGCTCTATAACTATTATTATTATCCTTATTACAAGTATTATTAGCACTATAACCATTATGTTTATCCTTATTACTATTATTATTAGCACTATAACTATTATTATTATCATTAATCCTATTATTATTAACGCTATAGCTGTTATTATTATCCTTATTACTAGAATTATTAGCACTATAACTATTATTATGATCCTTATTACTAGTATTAGTACCACAATAACTATTATGCTTATCCTTATTACTATTATTATTATCGCTATGATTGTTATTATTATCCTTATTCTATTATTTCTATCCCTATTACTCTTGTCTTTATCGTTATAACTATTATTATTATGCTTATTACTATTATTATTGTCGCTATAACTATTATTATTATCCTTATTACAAGTATTATTAGCACTATAACTATTATGTTGATCCTTATTACTTTTATTATTCGCACTATAACTATTATTATTATCCTTATTACTAATATTATTATCGCTATGACTGTTATTATTATCCTTATTACTATTATTATTATCGCTATGACTGTTATTATTATCCTTGTTCTATTATTACAATCCCTATTACTCTTGTCTCTATCCTTATAACTATTATTATTATCGCTATGACTGTTATTATTATTGTTATTACTATTATTATTATTAGCAATATAACTGTTATTATTATCATTATTACTATTATTATTGTCGATATAACTATTATTATTATACTTATTACTATTATTATTATCACTATACCTGTTATTATTATCCTTATTACTATTATTATTAGCACTATAACTATAATGTTTATCGTTATTACTGTTATTATTCGCACTATAACTATTATTATTATCCTTATTACTATTATTAATATCGCTATGACTGTTATTATTATCCTTATTCTATTATTACTATCCCTATTACTCTTGTCTTTATCCTGATAATTATTAATATTTCCCTTATTACTATTATTATTAGCTCTATAACTATTATTATTATCCTTATTACAAGTATTATTAGCACTATAACTATTATGTTTATCCTTATTACTATTATTATTAGCACTATAACTATTATTATTATCTCCATAACTGTTATTATTATCCTTATTACTCTTATTATTAGCACTATAACTATTATTATTATCCTTATTACTAGTATTAGTACCACTATAACTATTATGTTTATCCTTATTACTATTAGTATTCGCTCTATAAATATTATTATTATCCTTATTACTATTATTATTAGCACTATAACTGTTATTATTATCATTATTACTATTACTATTATCGATATGACTGTTATTATTATCCTGATTCTATTATTACTATCCCTATTACTATTATTATTATCGCTATAACTATTATTATTATCCTTATTACTATTATTATTATGGCTATACCTGTTATTATTATCCTTATTACTATTATTATTATCGCTATGACTGTTATTATTATCCTTGTTCTATTATTACAATCCCTATTACTCTTGTCTCTATCCTTATAACTATTATTATTATGCTTATTACTATTATTATTGTCCTTACTACTACTATTATTATCCTTATTCTATTATTACTATCCCTATTACTCTTCACTTTATCCTTATAACTATTATTATTAACGCTATAACTATTATTATTATCCTTATTACTATTATTATTAGCACTATAACTGTTATTATTATCATTATTACTATTATTATTATCGATATGACTGTTATTATTATCCTGATTCTATTATTACTATCCCTATTACTATTATTATTATCGCTATAACTATTATTATTATCCTTATTACTATTATTATTATCGCTATGACTGTTATTATTATCCTTGTTCTATTATTACAATCCCTATTACTCTTGTCTCTATCCTTATAACTATTATTATTATGCTTATTACTATTATTATTGTCCTTACTACTACTATTATTATCGCTGTGACTGTTATTATTATCCTTATTCTATTATTACTATCCCTATTACTCTTCACTTTATCCTTATAACTATTATTATTAACGCTATAACTATTATTATTATCCTTATTACTATTATTACTAGCACTATAACTATTATTATTACCCTTATTACTAATATTATTGTCGCTATAACTATTATTATTATCCTTATTACTATTATTATTATCGCTATGACTGTTATTACTATCCTTATACTATTATTACTATTATTATTATCGCTATAACTGTGATTATTATCCTTATTACTATTATTATTAGCTCTATAACTATTATTATTATCCTTATTACAAGTATTATTAGCACTATAACTATTATGTTTATCCTTATTACTATTATTATTAGCACTATAACTATTATTATTATCATTATTACTATTATTATTATCGATATGACTGTTATTATTATCCTGATTCTATTATTACTATCCCTATTACTCTTGTCTTTATCCTTATAACTATTATTACTATCATTATTACTATTATTATTATCGCTATGACTGTTATTATTATTGTTATTACTATTATTATTAGCACTATAACTGTTATTATTATCATTATTACTATTATTATTGTCGATATAACTATTATTATTATACTTATTACTATTATTATTATCACTATACCTGTTATTATTATCCTTATTACTATTATTATTAGCACTATAACTATAATGTTTATCCTTATTACTGTTATTATTCGCACTATAACTATTATTGTTATCCTTATTACTATTATTATTATCGCTATGACTGTTATTATTATCCTTATTCTATTATTACTATCCCTATTACTCTTCACTTTATCCTTATAACTATTATTATTAACGCTATAACTATTATTATTATCCTTATTACTATTATTACTAGCACTATAACTATTATTATTATCCTTATTACTATTATTACTAGCTCTATAACTATTATTATTATCCTTATTACTATTATTATTATTGCTATGACTGTTATTATTATGCTTATTCTATTATTACTATCCCTATTACTCTTGTCCTCATCCTTATAACTATTATTATTTCCCGTGTTACTGTTACTATTATCACTATAACTATTATTATTTCCCTTACTACTATTATTACTATCACTATAACTGTGATTATTATCCTTATTACTATTATGATTAGCTCTATAACTATTATTATTATCCTTATTACTATTATTATTATCGCTATGACTGTTATTATTATCCTTATTACTATTATTATTATCGCTATGACTGTTATTATTATCCTTGTTCTATTATTACAATCCCTATTACTCTTGTCTCTATCCTTATAACTATTATTATTATGCTTATTACTATTATTATTGTCCTTACTACTACTATTATTATCGCAGTGACTGTTATTATTATCCTTATTCTATTATTACTATCCCTATTACTCTTCACTTTATCCTTATAACTATTATTACTAGCACTATAACTATTATTATTATCCTTATTACTATTATTATTATCGCTATGACTGTTATTATTATACTTATTCTATTATTACTATCCCTATTACTCTTCTCTTTATCCTGATAATTATTACTATTTCCCTTATTACTATTATTATTAGCTCTATAACTGTTATTATTATCATTAATACTATTATTATTATCGCTATAACTTTTATTATTATCCTTATTACTAGTATTAGTACCACAATAACTATTATGTTTATCCTTATTACTATTATTATTCGCACTATAACTGTTATTATTATCCTTATTACTATTACTATTGTCGCTATAACTATTATTATTATCCTTATAACTATTATTATTATCCTTATTCTATTACTATTGGCACTATAACTATTATTATTATCCTTATTACTATTATTATTATCGCAATGACTGTTATTATTATCCTTATTCTATTATTACTATTATTATCATCCTTATAACTGTGATTATTATCCTTATTACTATTATTATTAGCTCTATAACTATTATTATTATCCTTGTTACAAGTATTATTAGCACTATAACTATTATTATTACCCTTATTACTATTATTATTGTCGCTATAACTATTATTATTATCCTTATTACTATTATTATTATCGCTATGACTGTTATTACTATCCTTATACTATTATTACTATTATTATTATCGCTATAACTGTGATTATTATCCTTATTACTATTATTATTCGCTCTATAACTATTATTATTGTCCTTATTACAAGTATTATTAGCACTATAACTGTTATGTTTATCCTTATTACTATTATTATTAGCACTATAACTATTATTATTATCCTTATTACTTGTATTAGTACCACTATAACTATTATGTTTATCCTTATTACTATTAGTATCGCACTATAAATATTATTATTGTCCTTATTACTATTATTATTAGCACTATAACTATTATGATTATCATTATTACTATTATTATTATCGATATGACTGTTATTATTATCCTGATTCTATTATTACTATCCCTATTACTCTTGTCTTTATCCTTATAACTATTATTATTATTATTATTACTATTATTATTATCGCAATGACTGTTATTATTATTGTTATTACTATTATTATTAGCACTATAACTGATATTATTATCATTATTACTATTATTATTGTCGATATAACTATTATTATTATACTTATTACTATTATTATTATCACTATACCTGTTATTATTATCCTTATTACTATTATTATTATTGCTATGACTGTTATTATTATGCTTATTCTATTATTACTATCCCTATTGCTCTTGTCCTCATCCTTATAACTATTATTATTTCCCGTATTACTGTTACTATTATCACTATAACTATTATTATTTCCCTTACTACTATTATTATTATGGCTATAACTGTGATTATTATCCTTATTACTATTATTATTAGCTCTATAACTACTATTATTATCCTTATTACAAGTATTATTAGCACTATAACTATTATGTTTATCCTTATTACTATTATTATTATCGGTATGACTGTTACTATTATTCTTATTCTATTATTACTATCCCTATTACTCTTGTCTTTATCCTTATAACTATTATTATTATCCTTATTCTATTATTATTGGCACTATAACTATTATTATTATCCTTATTACTATTATTATTATCGCAGTGACTGTTATTATTATACTTATTCTATTATTACTATCCCTATTACTCTTGTCTTTATCCTTATAACTATTATTATTATCCTTATTACTATTATTAATAGCACTATAATTATTATTATTATCCATATTACTATTATTATTATGGCTATAACTGTGATTATTATCCTTATTACTATTATTATTAGCTCTATAACTACTATTATTATCCTTATTACAAGTATTATTAGCAGTATAACTATTATGTTTATCCTTATTACTATTATTATTAGCTCTATAACTACTATTATTATCCTTATTACAAGTATTATTAGCAGTATAACTATTATGTTTATCCTTATTACTATTATTATTAGCACTATAACTACTATTATTATCCTTATTACTAGTATTAGTACCACAATAACTATTATGTTTATCCTTATTACTATTATTATTCGCACTATAACTGTTATTATTATCCTTATTACTATTATTATTGTCGCTATAACTATTATTATTATCCTTATTACTATTATTATTATCGATATGACTGCTATTATTATACTTATTCTATTATTACTATCCCTATTACTCTTGTCCTCATCCTTATAACTATTATTCTTTCCCGTATTGCTGTTACTATTATCACTATAACTATTATTATTTCCCTTACTACTATTATTATTATCGCTATAACTGTGATTATTATCCTTATTACTATTATGATTAGCTCTATAACTATTATTATTATCCTTATTACAAGTATTATTAGCACTATAACTATTATGTTTATCCTTATTACTATTATTATTAGCACTATAACTATTATTATTATCCTTATTACTATTATTATTATCGCTATACCTGTTATTATTATCCTTATTACTATTATTATTATCGCTATAACTGTTATTATTATCCTTATTCTATTATTACTATCCCTATTACTCTTGTCTTTATCCTGATAATTATTATTATTTCCCTTATTACTATTATTATTATCGCTATAACTGTTATTATTATCCTTATTGCTAGTATTATTAGCACTATAACTATTATTATTATCCTTATTACTAGTATTATTATCGCTATGACTGTTATTATTATCCTTATTCTATTATTACTATCCCTATTACTCTTGTCTTTATCCTGATAATTATTATTATTTCCCTTATTACTATTATTATTAGCTCTATAACTATTATTATTATCCTTATTACTATTATTATTATCGCTATAACTGTTATTATTATTGTTATTACTATTATTATTAGCACTGTAACTGTTATTATTATCATTATTACTATTATTTTGGTCGATATAAATATTATTATTATCCTTATTACTATTATTATTAGCACTATAACTATTATTATTATCATTAATACTATTATTATTATCGCTATAACTTTTATTATTATCCTTATTACTATTATTATTCCCACTATAAATATTATTATTATCCTTATTACTATTATTATTAGCACTATAACTATTATTATTATCCTTATTACTATTATTATTATCGCTATAAATGTTATTATTATCCGTATTACTATTATTATTATCGCTATACCTGTTATTATTATCCTTATTACTATTATTATAATCGCTATGACTGTTATTATTATCCTTATTCTATTATTACTATCCCTATTACTCTTGACTTTATCCTGGTAATTATTATTATTTCCCTTATTACTATTATTATTAGCTCTATAACTATTATTATTATCCTTATTACAAGTATTATTAGCACTATAACCATTATGTTTATCCTTATTACTATTATTATTAGCACTATAACTATTATTATTATCATTAATCCTATTATTATTAACGCTATAGCTGTTATTATTATCCTTATTACTAGAATTATTAGCACTATAACTATTATTATGATCCTTATTACTAGTATTAGTACCACAATAACTATTATGCTTATCCTTATTACTATTATTATTATCGCTATGATTGTTATTATTATCCTTATTCTATTATTTCTATCCCTATTACTCTTGTCTTTATCGTTATAACTATTATTATTATGCTTATTACTATTATTATTGTCGCTATAACTATTATTATTATCCTTATTACAAGTATTATTAGCACTATAACTATTATGTTTATCCTTATTACTTTTATTATTCGCACTATAACTATTATTATTATCCTTATTACTAATATTATTATCGCTATGACTGTTATTATTATCCTTATTACTATTATTATTATCGCTATGACTGTTATTATTATCCTTGTTCTATTATTACAATCCCTATTACTCTTGTCTCTATCCTTATAACTATTATTATTATCGCTATGACTGTTATTATTATTGTTATTACTATTATTATTAGCAATATAACTGTTATTATTATCATTATTACTATTATTATTGTCGATATAACTATTATTATTATACTTATTACTATTATTATTATCACTATACCTGTTATTATTATCCTTATTACTATTATTATTAGCACTATAACTATAATGTTTATCCTTATTACTGTTATTATTCGCACTATAACTATTATTATTATCCTTATTACTATTATTAATATCGCTATGACTGTTATTATTATCCTTATTCTATTATTACTATCCCTATTACTCTTGTCTTTATCCTGATAATTATTAATATTTCCCTTATTACTATTATTATTAGCTCTATAACTATTATTATTATCCTTATTACAAGTATTATTAGCACTATAACTATTATGTTTATCCTTATTACTATTATTATTAGCACTATAACTATTATTATTATCTGCATAACTGTTATTATTATCCTTATTACTCTTATTATTAGCACTATAACTATTATTATTATCCTTATTACTAGTATTAGTACCACTATAACTATTATGTTTATCCTTATTACTATTAGTATTCGCTCTATAAATATTATTATTATCCTTATTACTATTATTATTAGCACTATAACTGTTATTATTATCATTATTACTATTATTATTATCGATATGACTGTTATTATTATCCTGATTCTATTATTACTATCCCTATTACTATTATTATTATCGCTATAACTATTATTATTATCCTTATTACTATTATTATTATGGCTATACCTGTTATTATTATCCTTATTACTATTATTATTATCGCTATGACTGTTATTATTATCCTTGTTCTATTATTACAATCCCTATTACTCTTGTCTCTATCCTTATAACTATTATTATTATGCTTATTACTATTATTATTGTCCTTACTACTACTATTATTATCCTTATTCTATTATTACTATCCCTATTACTCTTCACTTTATCCTTATAACTATTATTAATAACGCTATAACTATTATTATTATCCTTATTACTATTATTATTAGCACTATAACTGTTATTATTATCATTATTACTATTATTATTATCGATATGACTGTTATTATTATCCTGATTCTATTATTACTATCCCTATTACTATTATTATTATCGCTATAACTATTATTATTATCCTTATTACTATTATTATTATCGCTATGACTGTTATTATTATCCTTGTTCTATTATTACAATCCCTATTACTCTTGTCTCTATCCTTATAACTATTATTATTATGCTTATTACTATTATTATTGTCCTTACTACTACTATTATTATCGCTGTGACTGTTATTATTATCCTTATTCTATTATTACTATCCCTATTACTCTTCACTTTATCCTTATAACTATTATTATTAACGCTATAACTATTATTATTATCCTTATTACTATTATTACTAGCACTATAACTATTATTATTACCCTTATTACTAATATTATTGTCGCTATAACTATTATTATTATCCTTATTACTATTATTATTATCGCTATGACTGTTATTACTATCCTTATACTATTATTACTATTATTATTATCGCTATAACTGTGATTATTATCCTTATTACTATTATTATTAGCTCTATAACTATTATTATTATCCTTATTACAAGTATTATTAGCACTATAACTATTATGTTTATCCTTATTACTATTATTATTAGCACTATAACTATTATTATTATCATTATTACTATTATTATTATCGATATGACTGTTATTATTATCCTGATTCTATTATTACTATCCCTATTACTCTTGTCTTTATCCTTATAACTATTATTACTATCATTATTACTATTATTATTATCGCTATGACTGTTATTATTATTGTTATTACTATTATTATTAGCACTATAACTGTTATTATTATCATTATTACTATTATTATTGTCGATATAACTATTATTATTATACTTATTACTATTATTATTATCACTATACCTGTTATTATTATCCTTATTACTATTATTATTAGCACTATAACTATAATGTTTATCCTTATTACTGTTATTATTCGCACTATAACTATTATTGTTATCCTTATTACTATTATTATTATCGCTATGACTGTTATTATTATCCTTATTCTATTATTACTATCCCTATTACTCTTCACTTTATCCTTATAACTATTATTATTAACGCTATAACTATTATTATTATCCTTATTACTATTATTACTAGCACTATAACTATTATTATTATCCTTATTACTATTATTACTAGCTCTATAACTATTATTATTATCCTTATTACTATTATTATTATTGCTATGACTGTTATTATTATGCTTATTCTATTATTACAATCCCTATTACTCTTGTCTCTATCCTTATAACTATTATTATTATGCTTATTACTATTATTATTGTCCTTACTACTACTATTATTATCGCAGTGACTGTTATTATTATCCTTATTCTATTATTACTATCCCTATTACTCTTCACTTTATCCTTATAACTATTATTACTAGCACTATAACTATTATTATTATCCTTATTACTATTATTATTATCGCTATGACTGTTATTATTATACTTATTCTATTATTACTATCCCTATTACTCTTCACTTTATCCTTATAACTATTATTAATAACGCTATAACTATTATTATTATCCTTATTACTATTATTATTAGCACTATAACTGTTATTATTATCATTATTACTATTATTATTATCGATATGACTGTTATTATTATCCTGATTCTATTATTACTATCCCTATTACTATTATTATTATCGCTATAACTATTATTATTATCCTTATTACTATTATTATTATCGCTATGACTGTTATTATTATCCTTGTTCTATTATTACAATCCCTATTACTCTTGTCTCTATCCTTATAACTATTATTATTATGCTTATTACTATTATTATTGTCCTTACTACTACTATTATTATCGCTGTGACTGTTATTATTATCCTTATTCTATTATTACTATCCCTATTACTCTTCACTTTATCCTTATAACTATTATTATTAACGCTATAACTATTATTATTATCCTTATTACTATTATTACTAGCACTATAACTATTATTATTACCCTTATTACTAATATTATTGTCGCTATAACTATTATTATTATCCTTATTACTATTATTATTATCGCTATGACTGTTATTACTATCCTTATACTATTATTACTATTATTATTATCGCTATAACTGTGATTATTATCCTTATTACTATTATTATTAGCTCTATAACTATTATTATTATCCTTATTACAAGTATTATTAGCACTATAACTATTATGTTTATCCTTATTACTATTATTATTAGCACTATAACTATTATTATTATCATTATTACTATTATTATTATCGATATGACTGTTATTATTATCCTGATTCTATTATTACTATCCCTATTACTCTTGTCTTTATCCTTATAACTATTATTACTATCATTATTACTATTATTATTATCGCTATGACTGTTATTATTATTGTTATTACTATTATTATTAGCACTATAACTGTTATTATTATCATTATTACTATTATTATTGTCGATATAACTATTATTATTATACTTATTACTATTATTATTATCACTATACCTGTTATTATTATCCTTATTACTATTATTATTAGCACTATAACTATAATGTTTATCCTTATTACTGTTATTATTCGCACTATAACTATTATTGTTATCCTTATTACTATTATTATTATCGCTATGACTGTTATTATTATCCTTATTCTATTATTACTATCCCTATTACTCTTCACTTTATCCTTATAACTATTATTATTAACGCTATAACTATTATTATTATCCTTATTACTATTATTACTAGCACTATAACTATTATTATTATCCTTATTACTATTATTACTAGCTCTATAACTATTATTATTATCCTTATTACTATTATTATTATTGCTATGACTGTTATTATTATGCTTATTCTATTATTACAATCCCTATTACTCTTGTCTCTATCCTTATAACTATTATTATTATGCTTATTACTATTATTATTGTCCTTACTACTACTATTATTATCGCAGTGACTGTTATTATTATCCTTATTCTATTATTACTATCCCTATTACTCTTCACTTTATCCTTATAACTATTATTACTAGCACTATAACTATTATTATTATCCTTATTACTATTATTATTATCGCTATGACTGTTATTATTATACTTATTCTATTATTACTATCCCTATTACTCTTCTCTTTATCCTGATAATTATTACTATTTCCCTTATTACTATTATTATTAGCTCTATAACTGTTATTATTATCATTAATACTATTATTATTATCGCTATAACTGTTATTATTATCCTTATTACTATTATTATTCGCACTATAACTATTATTATTATCCTTATTACTATTATTATTATCGGTATGACTGTTACTATTATTCTTATTCTATTATTACTATCCCTATTACTCTTGTCTTTATCCTTATAACTCTTATTATTATCCTTATTCTATTATTATTGGCACTATAACTATTATTATTATCCTTATTACTATTATTATTATCGCAATGACTGTTATTATTATACTTATTCTATTATTACTATCCCTATTACTCTTGTCTTTATCCTTATAACTATTATTATTATCCTTATTACTGTTATTAATTGCACTATAATTATTATTATTAGCACTATAACTATTATTATTATCCATATTACTATTATTATTATGGCTATAACTGTGATTATTATCCTTATTACTATTATTATTAGCTCTATAACTACTATTATTATCCTTATTACAAGTATTATTAGCACTATAACTATTATGTTTATCCTTATTACTATTATTATTATCGGTATGACTGTTACTATTATTCTTATTCTATTATTACTATCCCTATTACTCTTGTCTTTATCCTTATAACTATTATTATTATCCTTATTACTATTATTAATAGCACTATAATTATTATTATTATCCATATTACTATTATTATTAGCTCTATAACTACTATTATTATCCTTATTACAAGTATTATTAGCAGTATAACTATTATGTTTATCCTTATTACTATTATTATTAGCTCTATAACTACTATTATTATCCTTATTACAAGTATTATTAGCAGTATAACTATTATGTTTATCCTTATTACTATTATTATTAGCACTATAACTACTATTATTATCCTTATTACTAGTATTAGTACCACAATAACTATTATGTTTATCCTTATTACTATTATTATTCGCACTATAACTGTTATTATTATCCTTATTACTATTATTATTGTCGCTATAACTATTATTATTATCCTTATTACTATTATTATTATCGCTATGACTGCTATTATTATACTTATTCTATTATTACTATCCCTATTACTCTTGTCCTCATCCTTATAACTATTATTCTTTCCCGTATTGCTGTTACTATTATCACTATAACTATTATTATTTCCCTTACTACTATTATTATTATCGCTATAACTGTGATTATTATCCTTATTACTATTATGATTAGCTCTATAACTATTATTATTATCCTTATTACAAGTATTATTAGCACTATAACTATTATGTTTATCCTTATTACTATTATTATTAGCACTATAACTATTATTATTATCCTTATTACTATTATTATTATCGCTATACCTGTTATTATTATCCTTATTACTATTATTATTATCGCTATAACTGTTATTATTATCCTTATTCTATTATTACTATCCCTATTACTCTTGTCTTTATCCTGATAATTATTATTATTTCCCTTATTACTATTATTATTATCGCTATAACTGTTATTATTATCCTTATTGCTAGTATTATTAGCACTATAACTATTATTATTATCCTTATTACTAGTATTATTATCGCTATGACTGTTATTATTATCCTTATTCTATTATTACTATCCCTATTACTCTTGTCTTTATCCTGATAATTATTATTATTTCCCTTATTACTATTATTATTAGCTCTATAACTATTATTATTATCCTTATTACTATTATTATTATCGCTATAACTGTTATTATTATTGTTATTACTATTATTATTAGCACTGTAACTGTTATTATTATCATTATTACTATTATTTTGGTCGATATAACTATTATTATTATCCTTATTACTATTATTATTATCGCTATGACTGTTATTATGATCCTTATTACTATTATTATTAACGCTATGACTGTTATTATTATCCTTATTACTAGTATTATTTGCACTATAACTATTATTATTATCCTTATTACTATTATTATTATCGCTATAACTGTAATTATTATCCTTATTGCTAGTATTATTAGCACTATAACTATTATTATTATCGTTATTACTAGTATTATTATCGCTATGACATTTATTATTATCCTTATTCTATTATTATTATCCCTATTACTCTTGTCTCTATCCTTATAACTATTATTATTATGCTTATTACTATTATTACTATCCTTACTACTACTATTATTATCGCTATGACTGTTATTATTATCCTTGTTCTATTATTACTATCCCTATTACTCTTGTCTTTATCCTGATAATTATTATTATTTCCCTTATTACTATTATTATTAGCTCTATAACTATTATTATTATCCTTATTACTATTATTATTATCGCTATAACTGTTATTATTATTGTTATTACTATTATTATTAGCACTGTAACTGTTATTATTATCATTATTACTATTATTTTGGTCGATATAACTATTATTATTATCCTTATTACTATTATTATTATCGCTATGACTGTTATTATGATCCTTATTACTATTATTATTAACGCTATGACTGTTATTATTATCCTTATTACTAGTATTATTTGCACTATAACTATTATTATTATCCTTATTACTATTATTATTATCGCTATGACTGCTATTATTATACTTATTCTATTATTACTATCCCTATTACTCTTGTCCTCATCCTTATAACTATTATTATTTCCCGTATTTTTGTTACTATTATCACTATAACTATTATTATTTCCCTTACTACTATTATTATTATCGCTATAACTGTTATTATTATCCTTATTATATTATTACTATCCCTATTACTCTTGTCTTTATCCTGATAATTATTATTATTTCCCTTATTACTATTATTATTAGCTCTATAACTATTATTATTATCCTTATTACAAGTATTATTAGCACTATAAGTATTATTATTATCCTTATTACTAGTATTATTATCGCTATGACTGTTATTATTATCCTTATTCTATTATTACTATCCCTATTACTCTTGTCCTTATCCTGATAATTATTATTATTTCCCTTATTACTATTATTATTAGCTCTATAACTATTATTATTATCCTTATTACTATTATTATTATCGCTATAACTGTTATTATTATTGTTATTACTATTATTATTAGCACTGTAACTGTTATTATTATCATTATTACTATTATTTTGGTCGATATAACTATTATTATTATCCTTATTACTATTATTATTATCGCTATGACTGTTATTATGATCCTTATTACTATTATTATTAACGCTATGACTGTTATTATTATCCTTATTACTAGTATTATTTGCACTATAACTATTATTATTATCCTTATTACTATTATTATTATCGCTATAACTGTAATTATTATCCTTATTGCTAGTATTATTAGCACTATAACTATTATTATTATCGTTATTACTAGTATTATTATCGCTATGACATTTATTATTATCCTTATTCTATTATTATTATCCCTATTACTCTTGTCTCTATCCTTATAACTATTATTATTATGCTTATTACTATTATTACTATCCTTACTACTACTATTAT
>CAMAOC010000377.1:0-50963 GCA_945859555.1 Megachile ligniseca
TTACTATCCCTATTACTCTTGTCTTTATCCTTATAACTATTAGTATTATCCTTATTACTATTATTATTATCGCTATGACTGTTATTATTACACTTATTCTGTTATTACTATCCCTATTACTCTTGTCTTTATCCTTATAACTATTATTGTTATGCTTATTACTATTATTATTAGCACTAAAACTTGTATTATTATCGTTATTACTATTATTATTATCGCTGTGACTGTTATTATTATCCTTATTACTATTACTAATATCGCTATGACTGTTATTATTATACTTATTCTATTATTACTATTCCTATTACTCTTCTCTTTATCCTTATAACTATTATTATTATCCTTATTACTATTATTATTATCGCTATAACTGTTATTATTATCCTTATTAGTAGTATTATTAGCACTATAACTATTATTGTTATCCTCATTACTATTATTATTATCGCTATGACTGTTATTATTATCCTTATTCTATTATTACCATCCCTATTACTCTTGTCTTTATCCTGATAATTATTATTATTTCCCTTATTACTATTATTATTATCGCTATAACTGTTATTATTATCCTTATTAGTAGTATTATTAGCACTATAACTATTATGTTGATCCTTATTACTATTATTATTCGCACTATAACTATTATTATTATCCTTATTACTATTATTATTATCGCTACGACTGTTATTATTATACTTATTCTGTTATTACTATCCCTATTACTCTTGTCTTTATCCTTATAACTATTATTATTTCCCTTATTACTATTATTATTATCATTATAACTTTTATTATTATCCTTATTACTAGTATTATTATCTCTATAACTATTATTGTTATCCTCATTACTATTATTATTATCGCTATGACTGTTATTATTATCCTTATTCTATTATTACCATCCCTATTACTCTTGTCTTTATCCTTATAACTATTATTATTATCGCTATAACTATTATTATTATCGCTATGACTGTTATTATTATCCTTATTGTATTATTACTATCCCTATTACTTATGTCTTTATCCTTATAACTATTATTATTTCCCTTATTACTATTATTATTATCGCTATAACTATTATTATTATCCTTATTACTATTATTACTAGCACTATAACTGTTATTATTATCCTTATTACTATTACTATTATCGCTATGACTGTTATTATTATCCTTATTACTATTATTATTAGCACCATAGCTATTATTATTATTATCGCTATGACTGCTTTATTATCCTTATTCTATTATTACTATACCTATTACTCTTGTCTCTATCCTTATAACTATTATTATTATGTTTACTACTATTATTATTATCGCCATAACTATTATTATTATCCTTACTACTATTATTATTATCGCTGTGACTGTTATTATTATCCTTATTCTATTTTTACTATCCCTATTACTCTTCTCTTTATCCTTATAACTATTATTATTATCCTTATTACTATTATTATTATCGCTATAACTATTATTATTATCCTTATTACTATTATTAATAGCACTATAACTATTATGTTTATCCTTATTACTATCATTATTCGCACTATAACTATTATTATTATCATTATTATTATTATTATTATCGCTATAACTATTATTATTATCCTTACTAGTATTATTATTATCGCTATGACTGTTATTATTATCCGTATTCTATTATTACTATCCCTATTACTCTTCTCTTTATCCTTATAACTATTATTATTATCCTTATTACTATTATTATTATTGCTATAACTGTTATTATTATCCTTATTACTATTATTATTAGCACCATAGCTATTATTATTATTATCGCTATGACTGTTATTATTATCCTTATTCTATTATTACTATACCTATTACTCTTGTCTCTATCCTTATAACTATTATTATTATGTTTACTACTATTATTATTATCGCCATAACTATTATTATTATCCTTACTACTATTATTATTATCGCTATGACTGTTATTATTATCCTTATTGTATTATTAATATCCCTATTACTCTTGTCTTTATCCTTATAAATATTAGTATTATCCTTATTACTATTATTATTATCGCTATAACTATTATTATTATCCTTATTACTGTTATTATTATCCTTATTACTATTATTATTAGCACTATAACTATTATTATTATCCTTATTACTATTATTATTCGCACTATAACTATTATTATTATCCTTATTACTATTATTATTATCGCTCTAACTATTATTATTATCCTTACTAGTATTATTATTATTATCGCTATGACTGTTATTATTATCCTTTTTCTATTATTACTATCCCTATTACTCTTGTCTTTATCCTTGTATCTATTATTATTATCCTTATTACTATTATTATTATCGCTATAACTATTATTATTATCGCTATGACTGTTATTATTATCCTTATTCTATTATTACTATCCCTATTACTCTTGTCTTTATCCTGATAATTATTATTATTTCCCTTATTACAATTATTATTATCGCTATAACTATTATTATTATCCTTATTACTATTATTATTATCGCTAAAACTGTTATTATTATACTTATTCTATTATTACTATCCCTATTACTCTTGTCTTTATCCTGATAATTATTATTACTTCCCTTATTACTATTATTATTATCGCTATAACTGTTATTATTATCCTTACTACTATTATTACTAGCACTATAACTATTATTATTATCCTTATTACTATTATTATTATCGCAATGACTGTTATTATTATACTTATTCTATTATTACTATCCCTATTACTCTTCTCTTTATCCTTGTAACTATTATTATTATCCTAATTACTATTATTATTATCGCTATAACTATTATTATTATCGCTATGACTGTTATTATTATCCTTATTCTACTATTACTATCCCTATTACTCTTGTCTCTATCCTTATAACTATTATTATTATGCGTATTACTATTATTATTATCGCTATAACTATTATTATTATCCTTACTACTATTATTATTATCGCTATGACTGTTATTATTATCCTTATTCTATTATTACTATCCCTATTACTCTTGTCTTTATCCTTGTATCTATTATTATTATCCTTATTACTATTATTATTATCGCTATAACTATTATTATTATCCTTATTACTATTAATATCGCTATGACTGTTATTATTATCCTTATTCTACTATCACTATCCCTATTACTCTTGTCTCTATCCTTATAACTATTATTATTATGCTTATTACTATTATTATTATCGCTATAACTATTATTATTATCCTTACTACTATTATTATTATCGCTATGACTGTTATTATTATCCTCATTCTATTATTACTATCCCTATTACTCTTGTCTTTATCCTTATAACTATTATTATTATCATTATAACTGTTATTATTATCCTCATTACGAGTATTATTATCTCTATAACTATTATTATTATCCTCATTACTATTATTATTATCGCTATAACTGTTATTATTATCCTTACTACTATTATTACTAGCACTATAACTATGATTACTATCCTTATTACTATTATTATTATCGGTATGACTATTAATATTATACTTATTCTATTATTACTATCCCTATTACTTTTGTCTTTATCCTTATAACTATTATTATTATCGCTATAACTATTATTATTATCCTGATTACTATTATTACTAGCACTATAACTATTATTATTATCCTTATTACTATTATTATTATCGCTATGACTGTTATTATTATACTTATTCTATTATTAATATCCCTATTACTCTTGTCTTTATCCTGATAATTATTATTATTTCCCTTATTACAATTATTATTATCGCTATAACTATTATTATTATCCTTATTACTATTATTATTCGCACTATACCTATTATTATTATCCTTATTACTATTATTATTAGCACTATAGCTATTATTATTATTATCGCTATGACTGTTATTATTATCCTTATTCTATTATTACTATCCCTATTACTCTTGTCTTTATCCTTGTATCTATTATTATTATCCTTATTACTATTATTATTATCGCTATAACTATTATTATTATCCTTATTACTATTAATATCGCTATGACTGTTATTATTATCCTTATTCTACTATCACTATCCCTATTACTCTTGTCTCTATCCTTATAACTATTATTATTATGCTTATTACTATTATTATTATCGCTATAACTATTATTATTATCCTTACTACTATTATTATTATCGCTATGACTGTTATTATTATCCTCATTCTATTATTACTATCCCTATTACTCTTGTCTTTATCCTTATAACTATTATTATTATACTTATTCTATTATTAATATCCCTATTACTCTTGTCTTTATCCTGATAATTACTATTATTTCCCTTATTACAATTATTATTATCGCTATAACTATTATTATTATCCTTATTACTATTATTATTCGCACTATACCTATTATTATTATCCTTATTACTATTATTATTAGCACTATAGCTATTATTATTATTATCGCTATGACTGTTATTATTACCCTTATTCTATTATTACTATCCCTATTACTCTTGTCTCTATCCTTATAACTATTATTATTATGCTTATTACTATTATTATTAGGACTATAACTATTATTATTATCCTTATTACTATTATTATTATCGCTATGACTGTTATTATTATACTTATTGTATTATTAATATCCCTATAACTCTTGTCTTAACCTTATAATTATTATTATTGTCCTTATTACTAATATTATTATCGCTATAACTATTATTATTATCGCTATGACTGTTATTATTATCCTTATTCTATTATTATTATCGCTATAACTATTATTATTATCCTTATTACTATTACTATCACTATCCCTATTACTCTTGTCTCTATCCTTGTAACTATTATTATTTCCCTTATTACTATTATTATTATCGCTATAACTATTATTATTATCCTTATTACTATTAATATCGCTATGACTGTTATTATTATCCTTATTCTATTATTACTATCCCTATTACTCTTGTCTTTATCCTGATAATTAATATTACTTCCCTTATTACTATTATTATTATCGCAATGACTGTTATTATTATACTTATTCTATTATTACTATCCCTATTACTCTTCTCTTTATCCTTGTAACTATTATTATTATCCTAATTACTATTATTATTATCGCTATAACTATTATTATTATCGCTATGACTGTTATTATTATCCTTATTCTACTATTACTATCCCTATTACTCTTGTCTCTATCCTTATAACTATTATTATTATGCGTATTACTCTTATTATTATCGCTATAACTATTATTATTATCCTTACTACTATTATTATTATCGCTATGACTGTTATTATTATCCTTATTCTATTATTACTATCCCTATTACTCTTCTCTTTATCCTTATAACTATCAGTATTATCCTTATTACTATTATTATTATCGCTATAACTATTACTATTATCCTTATTACTATTATTAATAGCACTATAACTATTATTATTATCCTCATTACTATTATTATTCGCACTATAACTATTATTATTATCCTTATTACTATTATTATCGCTCTAACTATTATTATTATCCTTACTACTATTATTATTATTATCGCTATGACTGTTATTATTATCCTTATTCTACTATCACTATCCCTATTACTCTTGTCTCTATCCTTATAACTATTATTATTATGCTTATTACTATTATTATTATCGCTATAACTATTATTATTATCCTTACTACTATTATTATTATCGCTATGACTGTTATTATTATCCTCATTCTATTATTACTATCCCTATTACTCTTGTCTTTATCCTTATAACTATTATTATTATCATTATAACTGTTATTATCCTCATTACGAGTATTATTATCTCTATAACTATTATTATTATCCTCATTACTATTATTATTATCGCTATAACTGTTATTATTATCCTTACTACTATTATTACTAGCACTATAACTATGATTACTATCCTTATTACTATTATTATTATCGGTATGACTATTAATATTATACTTATTCTATTATTACTATCCCTATTACTTTTGTCTTTATCCTTGTAACTATTATTATTATCGCTATAACTATTATTATTATCCTGATTACTATTATTACTAGCTCTATAACTGTTATTATTATCCTTATTACTATTATTATTATCGATATGACTGTTATTATTATACTTATTCTATTATTACTATCCCTATTACTCTTGTCTTTATCCTGATAATTATTATTATTTCCCTTATTACTATTATTATTATCGCTATAACTGTTATTATTATCCTTATTACTAGTATTATCAGCACTATAACTATTATGTATATCCTTATTGCTATTATTATTCGCACTATAACTATTATTATTATCCTTATTACTATTATTATTATCGCTACGACTGTTATTGTTATACTTATTCTGTTATTACTATCCCTATTACTCTTGTCTTTATCCTTATAACTATTATTGTTATGCTTATTACTATTATTATTAGCACTAAAACTTGTATTATTATCGTTATTACTCTTATTATTATCGCTATGACTGTTATTATTATACTTATTCTATTATTACTATCCCTATTACTCTTGTCTCTATCCTTATAACTATTATTATTATCGCTATAACTATTATTAATATGCTTATTACTATTATTATTATCGCTATAACTATTATTATTATCGCTATGACTGTTATTATTATACTTATTCTATTATTACTATCCCTATTACTCTTGTCTTTATCCTTATAACTATTAGTATTATCCTTATTACTATTATTATTATCGCTATGACTGTTATTATTACACTTATTCTATTATTACTATCCCTATTACTCTTGTCTTTATCCTTATAACTATTATTATTATCCTTATTACTATTATTATTATCGCTCTAACTATTATTATTATCCTTACCACTATTATTATTATTATCGCTATGACTGTTATTATTATCCTTATTACTAGTATTATTATCGCTACGACTGTTATTGTTATACTTATTCTATTATTACTATCCCTATTACTTTTGTCTTTATCCTTGTAACTATTATTATTATCGCTATAACTATTATTATTATCCTGATTACTATTATTACTAGCTCTATAACTGTTATTATTATCCTTATTACTATTATTATTATCGCTATGACTGTTATTATTATACTTATTCTATTATTACTATCCCTATTACTCTTGTCTTTATCCTGATAATTATTATTATTTCCCTTATTACTATTATTATTATCGCTATAACTGTTATTATTATCCTTATTACTAGTATTATCAGCACTATAACTGTTATGTATATCCTTATTGCTATTATTATTCGCACTATAACTATTATTATTATCCTTATTACTATTATTATTATCGCTACGACTGTTATTGTTATACTTATTCTGTTATTACTATCCCTATTACTCTTGTCTTTATCCTTATAACTATTATTGTTATGCTTATTACTATTATTATTAGCACTAAAACTTGTATTATTATCCTTATTACTCTTATTATTATCGCTATGACTGTTATTATTATACTTATTCTATTATTACTATCCCTATTACTCTTGTCTCTATCCTTATAACTATTATTATTATCCTTATTACTATTATTATTATCGCTCTAACTATTATTATTATCCTTACCACTATTATTATTATTATCGCTATGACTGTTATTATTATCCTTATTGTATTATTACTATCCCTATTACTTATGTCTTTATCCTTATAACTATTATTATTTCCCTTATTACTATTATTATTATCGCTATAACTATTATTATTATCCTTATTACTATTATTACTAGCACTATAACTGTTATTATTATCCTTATTACTATTACTATTATCGCTATGACTGTTATTATTATCCTTATTACTATTATTATTAGCACCATAGCTATTATTATTATTATCGCTATGACTGCTTTATTATCCTTATTCTATTATTACTATACCTATTACTCTTGTCTCTATCCTTATAACTATTATTATTATGTTTACTACTATTATTATTATCGCCATAACTATTATTATTATCCTTACTACTATTATTATTATCGCTGTGACTGTTATTATTATCCTTAATCTATTTTTACTATCCCTATTACTCTTCTCTTTATCCTTATAACTATTATTATTATCCTTATTACTATTATTATTATCGCTATAACTATTATTATTATCCTTATTACTATTATTAATAGCACTATAACTATTATTATTATCATTATTATTATTATTATTATCGCTATAACTATTATTATTATCCTTACTAGTATTATTATTATCGCTATGACTGTTATTATTATCCGTATTCTATTATTACTATCCCTATTACTCTTCTCTTTATCCTTATAACTATTATTATTATCCTTATTACTATTATTATTATTGCTATAACTGTTATTATTATCCTTATTACTATTATTATTAGCACCATAGCTATTATTATTATTATCGCTATGACTGTTATTATTATCCTTATTCTATTATTACTATACCTATTACTCTTGTCTCTATCCTTATAACTATTATTATTATGTTTACTACTATTATTATTATCGCCATAACTATTATTATTATCCTTACTACTATTATTATTATCGCTATGACTGTTATTATTATCCTTATTGTATTATTAATATCCCTATTACTCTTGTCTTTATCCTTATAACTATTAGTATTATCCTTATTACTATTATTATTATCGCTATAACTATTATTAGTATCCTTATTACTGTTATTATTATCCTTATTACTATTATTATTAGCACTATAACTATTATTATTATCCTTATTACTATTATTATTCGCACTATAACTATTATTATTATCCTTATTACTATTATTATTATCGCTCTAACTATTATTATTATCCTTACTACTATTATTATTATTATCGCTATGACTGTTATTATTATCCTTTTTCTATTATTACTATCCCTATTACTCTTGTCTTTATCCTTGTATCTATTATTATTATCCTTATTACTATTATTATTATCGCTATAACTATTATTATTATCGCTATGACTGTTATTATTATCCTTATTCTATTATTACTATCCCTATTACTCTTGTCTTTATCCTGATAATTATTATTATTTCCCTTATTACAATTATTATTATCGCTATAACTATTATTATTATCCTTATTACTATTATTATTATCGCTAAAACTGTTATTATTATACTTATTCTATTATTACTATCCCTATTACTCTTGTCTTTATCCTGATAATTATTATTACTTCCCTTATTACTATTATTATTATCGCTATAACTGTTATTATTATCCTTACTACTATTATTACTAGCACTATAACTATTATTATTATCCTTATTACTATTATTATTATCGCAATGACTGTTATTATTATACTTATTCTATTATTACTATCCCTATTACTCTTCTCTTTATCCTTGTAACTATTATTATTATCCTAATTACTATTATTATTATCGCTATAACTATTATTATTATCGCTATGACTGTTATTATTATCCTTATTCTACTATTACTATCCCTATTACTCTTGTCTCTATCCTTATAACTATTATTATTATGCGTATTACTATTATTATTATCGCTATAACTATTATTATTATCCTTACTACTATTATTATTATCGCTATGACTGTTATTATTATCCTTATTCTATTATTACTATCCCTATTACTCTTGTCTTTATCCTTGT
The DNA here is from genome assembly GCA_945859555.1 of Megachile ligniseca. Taxonomy (NCBI): domain Eukaryota; kingdom Metazoa; phylum Arthropoda; class Insecta; order Hymenoptera; family Megachilidae; genus Megachile; species Megachile ligniseca. The sequence goes on from CAMAOC010000377.1 coordinate 9,678, forward strand.
ATCTATTATTATTATCCTTATTACTATTATTATTATCGCTATGACTGTTATTATTATCCTTATTCTATTATTATTTCCCTTATTACTATTATTATTATCGCTATAACTATTATTATTATCCTTATTACTATTAATATCGCTATGACTGTTATTATTATCCTTATTCTACTATCACTATCCCTATTACTCTTGTCTCTATCCTTATAACTATTATTATTATGCTTATTACTATTATTATTATCGCTATAACTATTATTATTATCCTTACTACTATTATTATTATCGCTATGACTGTTATTATTATCCTCATTCTATTATTACTATCCCTATTACTCTTGTCTTTATCCTTATAACTATTATTATTATCATTATAACTGTTATTATTATCCTCATTACGAGTATTATTATCTCTATAACTATTATTATTATCCTCATTACTATTATTATTATCGCTATAACTGTTATTATTATCCTTACTACTATTATTACTAGCACTATAACTATGATTACTATCCTTATTACTATTATTATTATCGGTATGACTATTAATATTATACTTATTCTATTATTACTATCCCTATTACTTTTGTCTTTATCCTTATAACTATTATTATTATCGCTATAACTATTATTATTATCCTGATTACTATTATTACTAGCACTATAACTATTATTATTATCCTTATTACTATTATTATTATCGCTATGACTGTTATTATTATACTTATTCTATTATTAATATCCCTATTACTCTTGTCTTTATCCTGATAATTATTATTATTTCCCTTATTACAATTATTATTATCGCTATAACTATTATTATTATCCTTATTACTATTATTATTCGCACTATACCTATTATTATTATCCTTATTACTATTATTATTAGCACTATAGCTATTATTATTATTATCGCTATGACTGTTATTATTATCCTTATTCTATTATTACTATCCCTATTACTCTTGTCTTTATCCTTGTATCTATTATTATTATCCTTATTACTATTATTATTATCGCTATAACTATTATTATTATCCTTATTACTATTAATATCGCTATGACTGTTATTATTATCCTTATTCTACTATCACTATCCCTATTACTCTTGTCTCTATCCTTATAACTATTATTATTATGCTTATTACTATTATTATTATCGCTATAACTATTATTATTATCCTTACTACTATTATTATTATCGCTATGACTGTTATTATTATCCTCATTCTATTATTACTATCCCTATTACTCTTCTCTTTATCCTTATAACTATCAGTATTATCCTTATTACTATTATTATTATCGCTATAACTATTACTATTATCCTTATTACTATTATTAATAGCACTATAACTATTATTATTATCCTCATTACTATTATTATTCGCACTATAACTATTATTATTATCCTTATTACTATTATTATCGCTCTAACTATTATTATTATCCTTACTACTATTATTATTATTATCGCTATGACTGTTATTATTATCCTTATTCTACTATCACTATCCCTATTACTCTTGTCTCTATCCTTATAACTATTATTATTATGCTTATTACTATTATTATTATCGCTATAACTATTATTATTATCCTTACTACTATTATTATTATCGCTATGACTGTTATTATTATCCTCATTCTATTATTACTATCCCTATTACTCTTGTCTTTATCCTTATAACTATTAATATTATCATTATAACTGTTATTATCCTCATTACGAGTATTATTATCTCTATAACTATTATTATTATCCTCATTACTATTATTATTATCGCTATAACTGTTATTATTATCCTTACTACTATTATTACTAGCACTATAACTATGATTACTATCCTTATTACTATTATTATTATCGGTATGACTATTAATATTATACTTATTCTATTATTACTATCCCTATTACTTTTGTCTTTATCCTTGTAACTATTATTATTATCGCTATAACTATTATTATTATCCTGATTACTATTATTACTAGCTCTATAACTGTTATTATTATCCTTATTACTATTATTATTATCGCTATGACTGTTATTATTATACTTATTCTATTATTACTATCCCTATTACTCTTGTCTTTATCCTGATAATTATTATTATTTCCCTTATTACTATTATTATTATCGCTATAACTGTTATTATTATCCTTATTACTAGTATTATCAGCACTATAACTATTATGTATATCCTTATTGCTATTATTATTCGCACTATAACTATTATTATTATCCTTATTACTATTATTATTATCGCTACGACTGTTATTGTTATACTTATTCTGTTATTACTATCCCTATTACTCTTGTCTTTATCCTTATAACTATTATTGTTATGCTTATTACTATTATTATTAGCACTAAAACTTGTATTATTATCCTTATTACTCTTATTATTATCGCTATGACTGTTATTATTATACTTATTCTATTATTACTATCCCTATTACTCTTGTCTCTATCCTTATAACTATTATTATTATCCTTATTACTATTATTATTATCGCTCTAACTATTATTATTATCCTTACCACTATTATTATTATTATCGCTATGACTGTTATTATTATCCTTATTCTATTATTACTATCTCTATTACTCTTGTCTTTATCCTTGTAACTATTATTATTATCCTTATTACTATTATTATTATCGCTATAACTATTATTATTATCGCTATGACTGTTATTATTATCCTTATTCTATTATTACTATCCCTATTACTCTTGTCTCTATCCTTATAACTATTATTAATATGCTTATTACTATTATTATTATCGCTATAACTATTATTAATATGCTTATTACTATTATTATTATCGCTATAACTATTATTATTATCGCTATGACTGTTATTATTATACTTATTCTATTATTACTATCCCTATTACTCTTGTCTTTATCCTTATGACTATTATTGTTATGCTTATTACTATTATTATTAGCACTAAAACTTGTATTATTATCGTTATTACTCTTATTATTATCGCTATGACTGTTATTATTATACTTATTCTATTATTACTATCCCTATTACTCTTGTCTCTATCCTTATAACTATTATTATTATCGCTATAACTATTATTAATATGCTTATTACTATTATTATTATCGCTATAACTATTATTATTATCGCTATGACTGTTATTATTATACTTATTCTATTATTACTATCCCTATTACTCTTGTCTTTATCCTTATAACTATTAGTATTATCCTTATTACTATTATTATTATCGCTATGACTGTTATTATTACACTTATTCTATTATTACTATCCCTATTACTCTTGTCTTTATCCTTATAACTATTATTATTATCCTTATTACTATTATTATTATCGCTCTAACTATTATTATTATCCTTACCACTATTATTATTATTATCGCTATGACTGTTATTATTATCCTTATTACTAGTATTATTATCGCTACGACTGTTATTGTTATACTTATTCTATTATTACTATCCCTATTACTTTTGTCTTTATCCTTGTAACTATTATTATTATCGCTATAACTATTATTATTATCCTGATTACTATTATTACTAGCTCTATAACTGTTATTATTATCCTTATTACTATTATTATTATCGCTATGACTGTTATTATTATACTTATTCTATTATTACTATCCCTATTACTCTTGTCTTTATCCTGATAATTATTATTATTTCCCTTATTACTATTATTATTATCGCTATAACTGTTATTATTATCCTTATTACTAGTATTATCAGCACTATAACTATTATGTATATCCTTATTGCTATTATTATTCGCACTATAACTATTATTATTATCCTTATTACTATTATTATTATCGCTACGACTGTTATTGTTATACTTATTCTGTTATTACTATCCCTATTACTCTTGTCTTTATCCTTATAACTATTATTGTTATGCTTATTACTATTATTATTAGCACTAAAACTTGTATTATTATCCTTATTACTCTTATTATTATCGCTATGACTGTTATTATTATACTTATTCTATTATTACTATCCCTATTACTCTTGTCTCTATCCTTATAACTATTATTATTATCCTTATTACTATTATTATTATCGCTCTAACTATTATTATTATCCTTACCACTATTATTATTATTATCGCTATGACTGTTATTATTATCCTTATTCTATTATTACTATCCCTATTACTCTTGTCTTTATCCTTGTAACTATTATTATTATCCTTATTACTATTATTATTATCGCTATAACTATTATTATTATCGCTATGACTGTTATTATTATCCTTATTCTATTATTACTATCCCTATTACTCTTGTCTCTATCCTTATAACTATTATTAATATGCTTATTACTATTATTATTATCGCTATAACTATTATTAATATGCTTATTACTATTATTATTATCGCTATAACTATTATTATTATCGCTATGACTGTTATTATTATACTTATTCTATTATTACTATCCCTATTACTCTTGTCTTTATCCTTATAACTATTATTGTTATGCTTATTACTATTATTATTAGCACTAAAACTTGTATTATTATCGTTATTACTCTTATTATTATCGCTATGACTGTTATTATTATACTTATTCTATTATTACTATCCCTATTACTCTTGTCTCTATCCTTATAACTATTATTATTTTCCTTATTACTATTATTATTATCGCTATGACTGTTATTATTATCCTTATTCTATTATTACTATCCCTATTACTCTTGTCTCTATCCTTATAACTATTATTATTATCGCTATAACTATTATTAATATGCTTATTACTATTATTATTATCGCTATAACTATTATTATTATCGCTATGACTGTTATTATTATACTTATTCTATTATTACTATCCCTATTACTCTTGTCTTTATCCTTATAACTATTAGTATTATCCTTATTACTATTATTATTATCGCTATGATTGTTATTATTACACTTATTCTATTATTACTATCCCTATTACTCTTGTCTTTATCCTTATAACTATTATTATTATCCTTATTACTATTATTATTATCGCTCTAACTATTATTATTATTATCGCTATGACTGTTATTATTATCCTTATTACTAGTATTATTATCGCTACGACTGTTATTGTTATACTTATTCTGTTATTACTATCCCTATTACTCTTGTCTTTATCCTTGTAACTATTATTATTATCCTAATTACTATTATTATTATCGCTATAACTATTATTATTATCGCTATGACTGTTATTATTATCCTTATTCTACTATTACTATCCCTATTACTCTTGTCTCTATCCTTATAACTATTATTATTATGCGTATTACTCTTATTATTATCGCTATAACTATTATTATTATCCTTACTACTATTATTATTATCGCTATGACTGTTATTATTATCCTTATTCTATTATTACTATCCCTATTACTCTTCTCTTTATCCTTATAACTATCAGTATTATCCTTATTACTATTATTATTATCGCTATAACTATTACTATTATCCTTATTACTATTATTAATAGCACTATAACTATTATTATTATCCTCATTACTATTATTATTCGCACTATAACTATTATTATTATCCTTATTACTATTATTATCGCTCTAACTATTATTATTATCCTTACTAGTATTATTATTATTATCGCTATGACTGTTATTATTATCCTTATTCTACTATCACTATCCCTATTACTCTTGTCTCTATCCTTATAACTATTATTATTATGCTTATTACTATTATTATTATCGCTATAACTATTATTATTATCCTTACTACTATTATTACTAGCACTATAACTATGATTACTATCCTTATTACTATTATTATTATCGGTATGACTATTAATATTATACTTATTCTATTATTACTATCCCTATTACTTTTGTCTTTATCCTTATAACTATTATTATTATCGCTATAACTATTATTATTATCCTGATTACTATTATTACTAGCTCTATAACTGTTATTATTATCCTTATTACTATTATTGTTATCGCTATGACTGTTATTATTATACTTATTCTGTTATTACTATCCCTATTACTCTTGTCTTTATCCTGATAATTATTATTATTTCCCTTATTACTATTATTATTATCGCTATAACTGTTATTATTATCCTTATTACTATTATTATTATCGCTATGACTGTTATTATTATATTTATTCTATTATTACTATCCCAATTACTCTTGTCTTTATCCTTATAACTATTATTATTATCCTTATTACTATTATTATTCGCACTATAACTATTATTATTATCCTTATTACTAGTATTATTAGCACTATAACTATTATGTTTATCCTTATTACTATTATTATTCGCACTATAACTATTATTATTATCCTTATTACTATTATTATTATCGCTACGACTGTTATTATTATACTTATTCTGTTATTACTATCCCTATTACTCTTGTCTTTATCCTTATAACTATTATTATTATCCTTATTACTATTATTATTATCGCTATAACTATTATTATTATCGCTATGTCTGTTATTATTATCCTTATTCTATTATTACTATCCCTATTACTCTTGTCTTTACCCTGATAATTATTATTATTTCTCATATTACAATTATTATTGTCGCTATCACTGTTATTATTATCCTTATTACTAGTATTATTAGCACTATAACTATTATGTTTATCCTTATTACTATTATTATTCGCACTATAACTATTATGTTTATCCTTATTACTATTATTATTATCGCTACGACTGTTATTATTATACTTATTCTGTTATTACTATCCCTATTACTCTTGTCTTTATCCTTATAACTATTATTATTATCCTTATTACTATTATTATTATCGCTATAACTATTATTATTATCGCTATGTCTGTTATTATTATCCTTATTCTATTATTACTATCCCTATTACTCTTGTCTTTACCCTGATAATTATTATTATTTCTCATATTACAATTATTATTGTCGCTATCACTGTTATTATTATCCTTATTACTAGTATTATTAGCACTATAACTATTATGTTTATCCTTATTACTATTATTATTCGCACTATAACTATTATGTTTATCCTTATTACTATTATTATTAGCGCTATAACTATTATTATTATCCATATTACTATTATTATCGCCACGACTGTTATTATTATCCTTATTCTACTATTACTATCCCTATTACTCTTGTCTCTATTCTTATAACTATTATTATTATCCTTATTACTATTATTACTAGCACTATAACTATTACTATTATCCTTATTACTATTATTATTATCGCTATGACTGTTATTATTATACTTATTCTATTATTACTATCCCTATTACTCTTGTCTTTATCCTTATAACTATTATTATTATCCTTATTACTATTATTATTATCGCTATGACTGTTATTATTACACTTATTCTATTATTACTATCCCTATTACTCTTGTCTTTATCCTTATAACTATTATTATTATCCTTATTACTATTATTATTATCGCTCTAACTATTATTATTATCCTTACCACTATTATTATTATTATCGCTACGACTGTTATTGTTATACTTATTCTGTTATTACTATCCCTATTACTCTTGTCTTTATCCTTATAACTATCATTGTTATGCTTATTCCTATTATTATTAGCACTAAAACTTGTATTATTATCCTTATTACTCTTATTATTATCGCTATGACTGTTATTATTATACTTATTCTATTATTACTATCCCTATTACTCTTGTCTCTATCCTTATAACTATTATTATTATCCTTATTACTATTATTATTATCGCTCTAACTATTATTATTATCCTTACCACTATTATTATTATTATCGCTATGACTGTTATTATTATCCTTATTACTAGTATTATTATCGCTACGACTGTTATTGTTATACTTATTCTATTATTACTATCCCTATTACTTTTGTCTTTATCCTTGTAACTATTATTATTATCGCTATAACTATTATTATTATCCTGATTACTATTATTACTAGCTCTATAACTGTTATTATTATCCTTATTACTATTATTATTATCGCTATGACTGTTATTATTATACTTATTCTATTATTACTATCCCTATTACTCTTGTCTTTATCCTGATAATTATTATTATTTCCCTTATTACTATTATTATTATCGCTATAACTGTTATTATTATCCTTATTACTAGTATTATCAGCACTATAACTATTATGTATATCCTTATTGCTATTATTATTCGCACTATAACTATTATTATTATCCTTATTACTATTATTATTATCGCTACGACTGTTATTGTTATACTTATTCTGTTATTACTATCCCTATTACTCTTGTCTCTATCCTTATAACTATTATTATTATCCTTATTACTATTATTATTATCGCTATCACTATTATTATTATCCTTATTACTATTATTATCGCTATGACTGTTATTATTATCCTTATTCTACTATTAGTATCCCTATTACTCTTGTCTCTATCCTTATAACTATTATTAATATGCTTATTACTATTATTATTAACGCTATAACTATTATTAATATGCTTATTACTATTATTATTATCGCTATAACTATTATTATTATCGCTATGACTGTTATTATTATACTTATTCTATTATTACTATCCCTATTACTCTTGTCTCTATCCTTATAACTATTATTATTATCCTTATTACTATTATTATTATCGCTCTAACTATTATTATTATCCTTACCACTATTATTATTATTATCGCTATGACTGTTATTATTATCCTTATTCTATTATTACTATCCCTATTACTCTTGTCTTTATCCTTGTAACTATTATTATTTTCCTTATTACTATTATTATTATCGCTATGACTGTTATTATTATCCTTATTCTATTATTACTATCCCTATTACTCTTGTCTCTATCCTTATAACTATTATTATTATCGCTATAACTATTATTAATATGCTTATTACTATTATTATTATCGCTATAACTATTATTATTATCGCTATGACTGTTATTATTATACTTATTCTATTATTACTATCCCTATTACTCTTGTCTTTATCCTTATAACTATTAGTATTATCCTTATTACTATTATTATTATCGCTATGACTGTTATTATTACACTTATTCTATTATTACTATCCCTATTACTCTTGTCTTTATCCTTATAACTATTATTATTATCCTTATTACTATTATTATTATCGCTCTAACTATTATTATTATCCTTACCACTATTATTATTATTATCGCTATGACTGTTATTATTATCCTTATTACTAGTATTATTATCGCTACGACTGTTATTGTTATACTTATTCTATTATTACTATCCCTATTACTTTTGTCTTTATCCTTGTAACTATTATTATTATCCTTATTACTATTATTATTATCGCTATCACTATTATTATTATCCTTATTACTATTATTATCGCTATGACTGTTATTATTATCCTTATTCTACTATTAGTATCCCTATTACTCTTGTCTCTATCCTTATAACTATTATTGTTATGCTTATTACTATTATTATTAGCACTAAAACTTGTATTATTATCGTTATTACTCTTATTATTATCGCTATGACTGTTATTATTATACTTATTCTATTATTACTATCCCTATTACTCTTGTCTCTATCCTTATAACTATTATTATTATCCTTATTACTATTATTATTATCGCTATCACTATTATTATTATCCTTATTACTATTATTATCGCTATGACTGTTATTATTATCCTTATTCTACTATTAGTATCCCTATTACTCTTGTCTCTATCCTTATAACTATTATTAATATGCTTATTACTATTATTATTAACGCTATAACTATTATTAATATGCTTATTACTATTATTAATATGCTTATTACTATTATTATTATCGCTATAACTATTATTATTATCGCTATGACTGTTATTATTATACTTATTCTATTATTACTATCCCTATTACTCTTGTCTCTATCCTTATAACTATTATTATTATCCTTATTACTATTATTATTATCGCTCTAACTATTATTATTATCCTTACCACTATTATTATTATTATCGCTATGACTGTTATTATTATCCTTATTCTATTATTACTATCCCTATTACTCTTGTCTTTATCCTTGTAACTATTATTATTTTCCTTATTACTATTATTATTATCGCTATGACTGTTATTATTATCCTTATTCTATTATTACTATCCCTATTACTCTTGTCTCTATCCTTATAACTCTTATTATTATCGCTATAACTATTATTAATATGCTTATTACTATTATTATTATCGCTATAACTATTATTATTATCGCTATGACTGTTATTATTATACTTATTCTATTATTACTATCCCTATTACTCTTGTCTTTATCCTTATAACTATTAGTATTATCCTTATTACTATTATTATTATCGCTATGACTGTTATTATTACACTTATTCTATTATTACTATCCCTATTACTCTTGTCTTTATCCTTATAACTATTATTATTATCCTTATTACTATTATTATTATCGCTCTAACTATTATTATTATCCTTACCACTATTATTATTATTATCGCTATGACTGTTATTATTATCCTTATTACTAGTATTATTATCGCTACGACTGTTATTGTTATACTTATTCTGTTATTACTATCCCTATTACTCTTGTCTTTATCCTTGTAACTATTATTATTATCCTAATTACTATTATTATTATCGCTATAACTATTATTATTATCGCTATGACTGTTATTATTATCCTTATTCTACTATTACTATCCCTATTACTCTTGTCTCTATCCTTATAACTATTATTATTATGCGTATTACTCTTATTATTATCGCTATAACTATTATTATTATCCTTACTACTATTATTATTATCGCTATGACTGTTATTATTATCCTTATTCTATTATTATTTATCCTTATAACTATCAGTATTATCCTTATTACTATTATTATTATCGCTATAACTATTACTATTATCCTTATTACTATTATTAATAGCACTATAACTATTATGTTTATCCTTATTACTATTATTATTCGCACTATAACTATTATTATTATCCTTATTACTATTATTATTATCGCTACGACTGTTATTATTATACTTATTCTGTTATTACTATCCCTATTACTCTTGTCTTTATCCTTATAACTATTATTATTATCCTTATTACTATTATTATTATCGCTATAACTATTATTATTATCGCTATGTCTGTTATTATTATCCTTATTCTATTATTACTATCCCTATTACTCTTGTCTTTACCCTGATAATTATTATTATTTCTCATATTTCAATTATTATTGTCGCTATCACTGTTATTATTATCCTTATTACTAGTATTATTAGCACTATAACTATTATGTTTATCCTTATTACTATTATTATTCGCACTATAACTATTATGTTTATCCTTATTACTATTATTATTAGCGCTATAACTATTATTATTATCCATATTACTATTATTATCGCCACGACTGTTATTATTATCCTTATTCTACTATTACTATCCCTATTACTCTTGTCTCTATTCTTATAACTATTATTATTATCCTTATTACTATTATTACTAGCACTATAACTATTACTATTATCCTTATTACTATTATTATTATCGCTATGACTGTTATTATTATACTTATTCTATTATTACTATCCCTATTACTCTTGTCTTTATCCTTATAACTATTATTATTATCCTTATTACTATTATTATTATCGCTATGACTGTTATTATTACACTTATTCTATTATTACTATCCCTATTACTCTTGTCTTCATCCTAATAACTATTATTATTATCCTTATTACTATTATTATTATCGCTCTAACTATTATTATTATCGCTATGACTGTTATTATTATCCTTATTCTATTATTATTTCCCTTATTACTATTATTATTATCGCTATCACTATTATTATTATCCTTATTACTATTATTATCGCTATGACTGTTATTATTATCCTTATTCTACTATTAGTATCCCTATTACTCTTGTCTCTATCCTTATAACTATTATTAATATGCTTATTACTATTATTATTATCGCTATAACTATTATTAATATGCTTATTACTATTATTAATATGCTTATTACTATTATTATTATCGCTATAACTATTATTATTATCGCTATGACTGTTATTATTATACTTATTCTATTATTACTATCCCTATTACTCTTGTCTTTATCCTGATAATTATTATTATTTCCCTTATTACTATTATTATTATCGCTATAACTGTTATTATTATCCTTATTACTATTATTATTATCGTTATGACTGTTATTATTATATTTATTCTATTATTACTATCCCAATTACTCTTGTCTTTATCCTTATAACTATTATTATTATCCTTATTACTATTATTATTCGCACTATAACTATTATTATTATCCTTATTATTAGTATTATTAGCACTATAACTATTATGTTTATCCTTATTACTATTATTATTCGCACTATAACTATTATTATTATCCTTATTACTATTATTATTATCGCTACGACTGTTATTATTATACTTATTCTGTTATTACTATCCCTATTACTCTTGTCTTTATCCTTATAACTATTATTATTATCCTTATTACTATTATTATTATCGCTATAACTATTATTATTATCGCTATGTCTGTTATTATTATCTTTATTCTATTATTACTATCCCTATTACTCTTGTCTTTACCCTGATAATTATTATTATTTCTCATATTACAATTATTATTGTCGCTATCACTGTTATTATTATCCTTATTACTTGTATTATTAGCACTATAACTATTATGTTTATCCTTATTACTATTATTATTCGCACTATAACTATTATGTTTATCCTTATTACTATTATTATTAGCGCTATAACTATTATTATTATCCATATTACTATTATTATCGCCACGACTGTTATTATTATCCTTATTCTACTATTACTATCCCTATTACTCTTGTCTCTATTCTTATAACTATTATTATTATCCTTATTACTATTATTACTAGCACTATAACTATTACTATTATCCTTATTACTATTATTATTATCGCTATGACTGTTATTATTATTCTTATTCTATTATTACTATCCCTATTACTCTTGTCTTTATCCTTATAACTATTATTATTATCCTTATTACTATTATTATTATCGCTATAACTGTTATTATTATCCTTATTCTATTGTTACTATCCGTATTACTCTTGTCTTTAACCTTATAACTATTATTATTATCGCTAATAACTGTTATTATTATTCTTATTACTATTATGATTATCCCTATTGCCCTTGTCTTTCTCGTTATAACTATTATTATTATCCTTATTATTATTATTATTATCGCTATAACTGTTATTATTGTTCTTATTACTATTGTTACTATCCGTATCACTCTTGTCTTTATCCATATAACTATTATTATTAACCCCTATTACTATTATTATTATCGCTATGACTGTTATTATTATTCTTATTACTATTATTATTATCGCTATAACTGTTATTATTATCCTTATTCTATTGTTACTATCCGTATTACTCTTGTCTTTATCCTTATAACTATTATTATTATCGCTAATAACTGTTATTATTATTCTTATTACTATTATTATTATCCCTATTGCCCTTGTCTTTATCCTTATAACTATTATTATTATCCTTATTACTATTATTATTATCGCTATAACTGCTATTATTATCCTTATTACTATTATTATTATATCTATAACTGCTCTTATTGTCATTCCTACTGTTATTATTATCGCTATAACTGTTATTATTATTCTTATTACTATTATTATTATCCCTATTACCCTTGTCCTTATCCTTATTACTATTATTATTATCGCTATAACTGTTATTATTATTCTTATTACTATTACCATTATCCCTATTCCTCTTGTCTTTATCCTTATAACTATTATTATTATCCTTATTATTATTATTATTATTATCGCGATACCTGTTATTATTATCCTTATTACTATTATTATTATCGCTATAATTGTTATTATTATGCTTATTCTATTGTTACTATCCGTATTACTCTTGCCTTTATCATTATAACTATTATTATTATGGCTATAACTGTTATTATTATTCTTATTACTATTACTATTATCCCTATTCCTCTTGTCTTTATCCTTATAACTATTATTATTATCCTTATTATTATTATTATTATCGCTATAACTGTTATTATTATCCTTATTCTATTATTACTATCCCTATTACTCTTGTCTTTATCCTTGTAACTATTATTATTATCCTTATTACTATTATTATTATCGCTATAACTATTATTATTATCGCTATGACTGTTATTATTATACTTATTCTATTATTACTATCCCTATTACTCTTGTCTTTATCCTTATAACTATTAGTATTATCCTTATTACTATTATTATTATCGCTATGACTGTTATTATTACACTTATTCTATTATTACTATCCCTATTACTCTGGTCTTTATCCTTGTAACTATTATTATTATCCTTATTACTATTATTATTATCGCTATAACTATTATTATTATCGCTATGTCTGTTATTATTATCCTTATTCTATTATTACTATCCCTATTACTCTTGTCTTTACCCTGATAATTATTATTATTTCTCATATTACAATTATTATTGTCGCTATCACTGTTATTATTATCCTTATTACTAGTATTATTAGCACTATAACTATTATGTTTATCCTTATTACTATTATTATTCGCACTATAACTATTATGTTTATCCTTATTACTATTATTATTAGCGCTATAACTATTATTATTATCCATATTACTATTATTATCGCCACGACTGTTATTATTATCCTTATTCTACTATTACTATCCCTATTACTCTTGTCTCTATTCTTATAACTATTATTATTATCCTTATTACTATTATTACTAGCACTATAACTATTACTATTATCCTTATTACTATTATTATTATCGCTATGACTGTTATTATTATTCTTATTCTATTATTACTATCCCTATTACTCTTGTCTTTATCCTTATAACTATTATTATTATCCTTATTACTATTATTATTATCGCTATAACTGTTATTATTATCCTTATTCTATTGTTACTATCCGTATTTACTCTTGTCTTTAACCTTATAACTATTATTATTATCGCTAATAACTGTTATTATTATTCTTATTACTATTATGATTATCCCTATTGCCCTTGTCTTTCTCGTTATAACTATTATTATTATCCTTATTATTATTATTATTATCGCTATAACTGTTATTATTGTTCTTATTACTATTGTTACTATCCGTATCACTCTTGTCTTTATCCATTATAACTATTATTATTAACCCCTATTACTATTATTATTATCGCTATGACTGTTATTATTATTCTTATTACTATTATTATTATCGCTATAACTGTTATTATTATCCTTATTCTATTGTTACTATCCGTATTACTCTTGTCTTTATCCTTTATAACTATTATTATTATCCTTATTATTATTATTATTATCGCTATAAACTGTTATTATTATCCTTATTCTATTATTACTATCCCTATTACTCTTGTCTTTATCCTTGTAACTATTATTATTATCCTTATTACTATTATTATTATCGCTATAACTATTATTATTATCGCTATGACTGTTATTATTATACTTATTCTATTATTACTATCCCTATTACTCTTGTCTTTATCCTTATAACTATTAGTATTATCCTTATTACTATTATTATTATCGCTATGACTGTTATTATTACACTTATTCTATTATTACTATCCCTATTACTCTGGTCTTTATCCTTGTAACTATTATTATTATCCTTATTACTATTATTATTATCGCTATAACTATTATTATTATCGCTATGTCTGTTATTATTATCCTTATTCTATTATTACTATCCCTATTACTCTTGTCTTTACCCTGATAATTATTATTATTTCTCATATTACAATTATTATTGTCGCTATCACTGTTATTATTATCCTTATTACTAGTATTATTAGCACTATAACTATTATGTTTATCCTTATTACTATTATTATTCGCACTATAACTATTATGTTTATCCTTATTACTATTATTATTAGCGCTATAACTATTATTATTATCCATATTACTATTATTATCGCCACGACTGTTATTATTATCCTTATTCTACTATTACTATCCCTATTACTCTTGTCTCTATTCTTATAACTATTATTATTATCCTTATTACTATTATTACTAGCACTATAACTATTACTATTATCCTTATTACTATTATTATTATCGCTATGACTGTTATTATTATTCTTATTCTATTATTACTATCCCTATTACTCTTGTCTTTATCCTTATAACTATTATTATTATCCTTATTACTATTATTATTATCGCTATAACTGTTATTATTATCCTTATTCTATTGTTACTATCCGTATTACTCTTGTCTTTAACCTTATAACTATTATTATTATCGCTAATAACTGTTATTATTATTCTTATTACTATTATGATTATCCCTATTGCCCTTGTCTTTCTCGTTATAACTATTATTATTATCCTTATTATTATTATTATTATCGCTATAACTGTTATTATTGTTCTTATTACTATTGTTACTATCCGTATCACTCTTGTCTTTATCCATATAACTATTATTATTAACCCCTATTACTATTATTATTGTCGCTATCACTGTTATTATTATCCTTATTACTAGTATTATTAGCACTATAACTATTATGTTTATCCTTATTACTATTATTATTCGCACTATAACTATTATGTTTATCCTTATTACTATTATTATTAGCGCTATAACTATTATTATTATCGCTATGACTGTTATTATTATCCTTATTCTACTATTACTATCCCTATTACTCTTGTCTCTATCCTTATAACTATTATTATTATGCGTATTACTCTTATTATTATCGCTATAACTATTATTATTATCCTTACTACTATTATTATTATCGCTATGACTGTTATTATTATCCTTATTCTATTATTATTTATCCTTATAACTATCAGTATTATCCTTATTACTATTATTATTATCGCTATAACTATTACTATTATCCTTATTACTATTATTAATAGCACTATAACTATTATGTTTATCCTTATTACTATTATTATTCGCACTATAACTATTATTATTATCCTTATTACTATTATTATTATCGCTACGACTGTTATTATTATACTTATTCTGTTATTACTATCCCTATTACTCTTGTCTTTATCCTTATAACTATTATTATTATCCTTATTACTATTATTATTATCGCTATAACTATTATTATTATCGCTATGTCTGTTATTATTATCCTTATTCTATTATTACTATCCCTATTACTCTTGTCTTTACCCTGATAATTATTATTATTTCTCATATTTCAATTATTATTGTCGCTATCACTGTTATTATTATCCTTATTACTAGTATTATTAGCACTATAACTATTATGTTTATCCTTATTACTATTATTATTCGCACTATAACTATTATGTTTATCCTTATTACTATTATTATTATCGCTCTAAACTATTATTATTATCGCTATGACTGTTATTATTATCCTTATTCTATTATTATTTCCCTTATTACTATTATTATTATCGCTATCACTATTATTATTATCCTTATTACTATTATTATCGCTATGACTGTTATTATTATCCTTATTCTACTATTAGTATCCCTATTACTCTTGTCTCTATCCTTATAACTATTATTAATATGCTTATTACTATTATTATTATCGCTATAAACTATTATTAATATGCTTATTACTATTATTAATATGCTTATTACTATTATTATTATCGCTATAACTATTATTATTATCGCTATGACTGTTATTATTATACTTATTCTATTATTACTATCCCTATTACTCTTGTCTTTATCCTGATAATTATTATTATTTCCCTTATTACTATTATTATTATCGCTATAACTGTTATTATTATCCTTATTACTATTATTATTATCGTTATGACTGTTATTATTATATTTATTCTATTATTACTATCCCAATTACTCTTGTCTTTATCCTTATAACTATTATTATTATCCTTATTACTATTATTATTCGCACTATAACTATTATTATTATCCTTATTATTAGTATTATTAGCACTATAACTATTATGTTTATCCTTATTACTATTATTATTCGCACTATAACTATTATTATTATCCTTATTACTATTATTATTATCGCTACGACTGTTATTATTATACTTATTCTGTTATTACTATCCCTATTACTCTTGTCTTTATCCTTATAACTATTATTATTATCCTTATTACTATTATTATTATCGCTATAACTATTATTATTATCGCTATGTCTGTTATTATTATCTTTATTCTATTATTACTATCCCTATTACTCTTGTCTTTACCCTGATAATTATTATTATTTCTCATATTACAATTATTATTGTCGCTATCACTGTTATTATTATCCTTATTACTTGTATTATTAGCACTATAACTATTATGTTTATCCTTATTACTATTATTATTCGCACTATAACTATTATGTTTATCCTTATTACTATTATTATTAGCGCTATAACTATTATTATTATCCATATTACTATTATTATCGCCACGACTGTTATTATTATCCTTATTCTACTATTACTATCCCTATTACTCTTGTCTCTATTCTTATAACTATTATTATTATCCTTATTACTATTATTACTAGCACTATAACTATTACTATTATCCTTATTACTATTATTATTATCGCTATGACTGTTATTATTATTCTTATTCTATTATTACTATCCCTATTACTCTTGTCTTTATCCTTATAACTATTATTATTATCCTTATTACTATTATTATTATCGCTATAACTGTTATTATTATCCTTATTCTATTGTTACTATCCGTATTACTCTTGTCTTTAACCTTATAACTATTATTATTATCGCTAATAACTGTTATTATTATTCTTATTACTATTATGATTATCCCTATTGCCCTTGTCTTTCTCCTTATAACTATTATTATTATCCTTATTATTATTATTATTATCGCTATAACTGTTATTATTGTTCTTATTACTATTGTTACTATCCGTATCACTCTTGTCTTTATCCATATAACTATTATTATTAACCCCTATTACTATTATTATTATCGCTATGACTGTTATTATTATTCTTATTACTATTATTATTATCGCTATAACTGTTATTATTATCCTTATTCTATTGTTACTATCCGTATTACTCTTGTCTTTATCCTTATAACTATTATTATTATCGCTAATAACTGTTATTATTATTCTTATTACTATTATTATTATCCCTATTGCCCTTGTCTTTATCCTTATAACTATTATTATTATCCTTATTACTATTATTATTATCGCTATAACTGCTATTATTATCCTTATTACTATTATTATTATATCTATAACTGCTCTTATTGTCATTCCTACTGTTATTATTATCGCTATAACTGTTATTATTATTCTTATTACTATTATTATTATCCCTATTACCCTTGTCCTTATCCTTATTACTATTATTATTATCGCTATAACTGTTATTATTATTCTTATTACTATTACCATTATCCCTATTCCTCTTGTCTTTATCCTTATAACTATTATTATTATCCTTATTATTATTATTATTATTATCGCGATACCTGTTATTATTATCCTTATTACTATTATTATTATCGCTATAATTGTTATTATTATGCTTATTCTATTGTTACTATCCGTATTACTCTTGCCTTTATCATTATAACTATTATTATTATGGCTATAACTGTTATTATTATTCTTATTACTATTACTATTATCCCTATTCCTCTTGTCTTTATCCTTATAACTATTATTATTATCCTTATTATTATTATTATTATCGCTATAACTGTTATTATTATCCTTATTCTATTATTACTATCCCTATTACTCTTGTCTTTATCCTTGTAACTATTATTATTATCCTTATTACTATTATTATTATCGCTATAACTATTATTATTATCGCTATGACTGTTATTATTATACTTATTCTATTATTACTATCCCTATTACTCTTGTCTTTATCCTTATAACTATTAGTATTATCCTTATTACTATTATTATTATCGCTATGACTGTTATTATTACACTTATTCTATTATTACTATCCCTATTACTCTTGTCTTTATCCTTGTAACTATTATTATTATCCTTATTACTATTATTATTATCGCTATAACTATTATTATTATCGCTATGTCTGTTATTATTATCCTTATTCTATTATTACTATCCCTATTACTCTTGTCTTTACCCTGATAATTATTATTATTTCTCATATTACAATTATTATTGTCGCTATCACTGTTATTATTATCCTTATTACTAGTATTATTAGCACTATAACTATTATGTTTATCCTTATTACTATTATTATTCGCACTATAACTATTATGTTTATCCTTATTACTATTATTATTAGCGCTATAACTATTATTATTATCCATATTACTATTATTATCGCCACGACTGTTATTATTATCCTTATTCTACTATTACTATCCCTATTACTCTTGTCTCTATTCTTATAACTATTATTATTATCCTTATTACTATTATTACTAGCACTATAACTATTACTATTATCCTTATTACTATTATTATTATCGCTATGACTGTTATTATTATTCTTATTCTATTATTACTATCCCTATTACTCTTGTCTTTATCCTTATAACTATTATTATTATCCTTATTACTATTATTATTATCGCTATGACTGTTATTATTACACTTATTCTATTATTACTATCCCTATTACTCTTGTCTTTATCCTTATAACTATTATTATTATCCTTATTACTATTATTATTATCGCTCTAACTATTATTATTATCCTTACCACTATTATTATTATTATCGCTATGACTGTTATTATTATCCTTATTACTAGTATTATTATCGCTACGACTGTTATTGTTATACTTATTCTGTTATTACTATCCCTATTACTCTTGTCTTTATCCTTGTAACTATTAATATTATCCTTATTACTATTATTATTATCGCTATAACTATTATTATTATCGCTATGACTGTTATTATTATCCTTATTCTATTATTACTATCCCTATTACTCTTGTCTCTATCCTTATAACTATTATTATTATGCTTATTACTATTATTATTATCGCTATAACTATTATTATTATCGCTATGACTGTTATTATTATACTTATTCTATTATTACTATCCCTATTACTCTTGTCTCTATCCTTATAACTATTATTATTATCGCTATAACTATTATTAATATGCTTATTACTATTATTATTATCGCTATAACTATTATTATTATCGCTATGACTGTTATTATTATACTTATTCTATTATTACTATCCCTATTACTCTTGTCTTTATCCTTATAACTATTAGTATTATCCTTATTACTATTATTATTATCGCTATGTCTGTTATTATTATCCTTATTCTATTATTACTATCCCTATTACTCTTGTCTTTACCCTGATAATTATTATTATTTCTCATATTACAATTATTATTGTCGCTATCACTGTTATTATTATCCTTATTACTAGTATTATTAGCACTATAACTATTATGTTTATCCTTATTACTATTATTATTCGCACTATAACTATTATGTTTATCCTTATTACTATTATTATTAGCGCTATAACTATTATTATTATCCATATTACTATTATTATCGCCACGACTGTTATTATTATCCTTATTCTACTATTACTATCCCTATTACTCTTGTCTCTATTCTTATAACTATTATTATTATCCTTATTACTATTATTACTAGCACTATAACTATTACTATTATCCTTATTACTATTATTATTATCGCTATGACTGTTATTATTACACTTATTCTATTATTACTATCCCTATTACTCTTGTCTTTATCCTTATAACTATTATTATTATCCTTATTACTATTATTATTATCGCTATAACTGTTATTATTATCCTTATTCTATTGTTACTATCCGTATTACTCTTGTCTTTAACCTTATAACTATTATTATTATCGCTAATAACTGTTATTATTATTCTTATTACTATTATGATTATCCCTATTGCCCTTGTCTTTCTCCTTATAACTATTATTATTATCCTTATTATTATTATTATTATCGCTATAACTGTTATTATTGTTCTTATTACTATTGTTACTATCCGTATCACTCTTGTCTTTATCCATATAACTATTATTATTAACCCCTATTACTATTATTATTATCGCTATGACTGTTATTATTATTCTTATTACTATTATTATTATCGCTATAACTGTTATTATTATCCTTATTCTATTGTTACTATCCGTATTACTCTTGTCTTTATCCTTATAACTATTATTATTATCGCTAATAACTGTTATTATTATTCTTATTACTATTATTATTATCCCTATTGCCCTTGTCTTTATCCTTATAACTATTATTATTATCCTTATTACTATTATTATTATCGCTATAACTGCTATTATTATCCTTATTACTATTATTATTATATCTATAACTGCTCTTATTGTCATTCCTACTGTTATTATTATCGCTATAACTGTTATTATTATTCTTATTACTATTATTATTATCCCTATTACCCTTGTCCTTATCCTTATTACTATTATTATTATCGCTATAACTGTTATTATTATTCTTATTACTATTACCATTATCCCTATTCCTCTTGTCTTTATCCTTATAACTATTATTATTATCCTTATTATTATTATTATTATTATCGCGATACCTGTTATTATTATCCTTATTACTATTATTATTATCGCTATAATTGTTATTATTATGCTTATTCTATTGTTACTATCCGTATTACTCTTGCCTTTATCATTATAACTATTATTATTATGGCTATAACTGTTATTATTATTCTTATTACTATTACTATTATCCCTATTCCTCTTGTCTTTATCCTTATAACTATTATTATTATCCTTATTATTATTATTATTATCGCTATAACTGTTATTATTATCCTTATTCTATTATTACTATCCCTATTACTCTTGTCTTTATCCTTGTAACTATTATTATTATCCTTATTACTATTATTATTATCGCTATAACTATTATTATTATCGCTATGACTGTTATTATTATACTTATTCTATTATTACTATCCCTATTACTCTTGTCTTTATCCTTATAACTATTAGTATTATCCTTATTACTATTATTATTATCGCTATGACTGTTATTATTACACTTATTCTATTATTACTATCCCTATTACTCTTGTCTTTATCCTTGTAACTATTATTATTATCCTTATTACTATTATTATTATCGCTATAACTATTATTATTATCGCTATGTCTGTTATTATTATCCTTATTCTATTATTACTATCCCTATTACTCTTGTCTTTACCCTGATAATTATTATTATTTCTCATATTACAATTATTATTGTCGCTATCACTGTTATTATTATCCTTATTACTAGTATTATTAGCACTATAACTATTATGTTTATCCTTATTACTATTATTATTCGCACTATAACTATTATGTTTATCCTTATTACTATTATTATTAGCGCTATAACTATTATTATTATCCATATTACTATTATTATCGACACGACTGTTATTATTATCCTTATTCTACTATTACTATCCCTATTACTCTTGTCTCTATTCTTATAACTATTATTATTATCCTTATTACTATTATTACTAGCACTATAACTATTACTATTATCCTTATTACTATTATTATTATCGCTATGACTGTTATTATTATTCTTATTCTATTATTACTATCCCTATTACTCTTGTCTTTATCCTTATAACTATTATTATTATCCTTATTACTATTATTATTATCGCTATGACTGTTATTATTACACTTATTCTATTATTACTATCCCTATTACTCTTGTCTTTATCCTTATAACTATTATTATTATCCTTATTACTATTATTATTATCGCTCTAACTATTATTATTATCCTTACCACTATTATTATTATTATCGCTATGACTGTTATTATTATCCTTATTACTAGTATTATTATCGCTACGACTGTTATTGTTATACTTATTCTGTTATTACTATCCCTATTACTCTTGTCTTTATCCTTGTAACTATTAATATTATCCTTATTACTATTATTATTATCGCTATAACTATTATTATTATCGCTATGACTGTTATTATTATCCTTATTCTATTATTACTATCCCTATTACTCTTGTCTCTATCCTTATAACTATTATTATTATGCTTATTACTATTATTATTATCGCTATAACTATTATTATTATCGCTATGACTGTTATTATTATACTTATTCTATTATTACTATCCCTATTACTCTTGTCTCTATCCTTATAACTATTATTATTATCGCTATAACTATTATTAATATGCTTATTACTATTATTATTATCGCTATAACTATTATTATTATCGCTATGACTGTTATTATTATACTTATTCTATTATTACTATCCCTATTACTCTTGTCTTTATCCTTATAACTATTAGTATTATCCTTATTACTATTATTATTATCGCTATGTCTGTTATTATTATCCTTATTCTATTATTACTATCCCTATTACTCTTGTCTTTACCCTGATAATTATTATTATTTCTCATATTACAATTATTATTGTCGCTATCACTGTTATTATTATCCTTATTACTAGTATTATTAGCACTATAACTATTATGTTTATCCTTATTACTATTATTATTCGCACTATAACTATTATGTTTATCCTTATTACTATTATTATTAGCGCTATAACTATTATTATTATCCATATTACTATTATTATCGCCACGACTGTTATTATTATCCTTATTCTACTATTACTATCCCTATTACTCTTGTCTCTATTCTTATAACTATTATTATTATCCTTATTACTATTATTACTAGCACTATAACTATTACTATTATCCTTATTACTATTATTATTATCGCTATGACTGTTATTATTACACTTATTCTATTATTACTATCCCTATTACTCTTGTCTTTATCCTTATAACTATTATTATTATCCTTATTACTATTATTATTATCGCTCTAACTATTATTATTATCCTTACCACTATTATTATTATTATCGCTATGACTGTTATTATTATCCTTATTACTAGTATTATTATCGCTACGACTGTTATTGTTATACTTATTCTGTTATTACTATCCCTATTACTCTTGTCTTTATCCTTGTAACTATTATTATTATCCTTATTACTATTATTATTATCGCTATATCTATTATTATTATCGCTATGACTGTTATTATTATCCTTATTCTATTATTAATATCCCTATTACTCTTGTCTCTATCCTTATAACTATTATTATTATGCTTATTACTATTATTATTATCGCTATAACTATTATTATTATCGCTATGACTGTTATTATTATACTTATTCTATTATTACTATCCCTATTACTCTTGTCTCTATCCTTATAACTATTATTATTATCGCTATAACTATTATTAATATGCTTATTACTATTATTATTATCGCTATAACTATTATTATTATCGCTATGACTGTTATTATTATACTTATTCTATTATTACTATCCCTATTACTCTTGTCTTTATCCTTATAACTATTAGTATTATCCTTATTACTATTATTATTATCGCTATCACTGTTATTATTACACTTATTCTATTATTACTATCCCTATTACTCTTGTCTTTATCCTTGTAACTATTATTATTATCCTTATTACTATTATTATTATCGCTATGACTGTTATTATTACACTTATTTTATTATTACTATCCCTATTACTCTTGTCTTTATCCTTGTAACTATTATTATTATCCTTATTACTATTATTATTATCGCTATAACTATTATTATTATCGCTATGACTGTTATTATTATACTTATTCTATTATTACTATCCCTATTACTCTTGTCTCTATCCTTATAACTATTATTATTATCGCTATAACTATTATTAATATGCTTATTACTATTATTATTATCGCTATAACTATTATTATTATCGCTATGACTGTTATTATTATACTTATTCTATTATTACTATCCCTATTACTCTTGTCTTTATCCTTATAACTATTAGTATTATCCTTATTACTATTATTATTATCGCTATGACTGTTATTATTACACTTATTCTATTATTACTATCCCTATTACTCTTGTCTTTATCCTTATAACTATTATTATTATCCTTATTACTATTATTATTATCGCTCTAACTATTATTATTATCCTTACCACTATTATTATTATTATCGCTATGACTGTTATTATTATCCTTATTCTATTATTACTATCCCTATTACTCTTGTCTTTATCCTTGTAACTATTATTATTTTCCTTATTACTATTATTATTATCGCTATGACTGTTATTATTATCCTTATTCTATTATTACTATCCCTATTACTCTTGTCTTTATCCTTGTAACTATTATTATTTTCCTTATTACTATTATTATTATCGCTATGACTGTTATTATTATCCTTATTCTATTATTACTATCCCTATTACTCTTGTCTCTATCCTTATAACTATTATTATTATCGCTATAACTATTATTAATATGGTTATTACTATTATTATTATCGCTATAACTATTATTATTATCGCTATGACTGTTATTATTATACTTATTCTATTATTACTATCCCTATTACTCTTGTCTTTATCCTTATAACTATTAGTATTATCCTTATTACTATTATTATTATCGCTATGACTGTTATTATTACACTTATTCTATTATTACTATCCCTATTACTCTTGTCTTTATCCTTATAACTATTATTATTATCCTTATTACTATTATTATTATCGCTCTAACTATTATTATTATCCTTACCACTATTATTATTATTATCGCTATGACTGTTATTATTATCCTTATTACTAGTATTATTATCGCTACGACTGTTATTGTTATATTTATTCTGTTATTACTATCCCTATTACTCTTGTCTTTATCCTTGTAACTATTATTATTATCCTTATTACTATTATTATTATCGCTATAACTATTATTATTATCGCTATGACTGTTATTATTATCCTTATTCTATTATTACTATCCCTATTACTCTTGTCTCTATCCTTATAACTATTATTATTATGCTTATTACTATTATTATTATCGCTATAACTATTATTATTATCCTTACTACTATTATTATTATCGCTATGACGGTTATTATTATCCTTATTCTATTATTACTATCCCTATTACTTTTGTCTTTATCCTTATAAATATTATTATTTCCCTTATTACTATTATTATTATCGCTATAACTATTATTATTATCCTTATTACTATTATTACTAGCACTATAACTGTTATTATTATCCTTATTACTATTATTATTATCGCTATGACTGTTATTATTATACTTATTCTATTATTACTATCCCTATTACTCTTGTCTTTATCCTGATAATTATTATTATTTGACTTATTACTATTATTATTATCGCTATAACTGTTATTATTATCCTTATTACTAGTATTATTAGCACTACAACTATTATGTATCTCCTTATTACTATTATTATTCGCACTATAACTATTATTATTATCCTTATTACTATTATTATTATCGCTATAACTATTATTATTATCGCTATGACTGTTATTATTATCCTTATTCTATTATTACTATCCCTATTACTCTTGTCTCTATCCTTATAACTATTATTATTATCCTTATTACTATTATTATTATCGCTCTAACTATTATTATTATCCTTACCACTATTATTATTATTATCGCTATGACTGTTATTATTATCCTTATTCTATTATTACTATCCCTATTACTCTTGTCTTTATCCTTGTAACTATTATTATTTTCCTTATTACTATTATTATTATCGCTATGACTGTTATTATTATCCTTATTCTATTATTACTATCCCTATTACTCTTGTCTCTATCCTTATAACTATTATTATTATCGCTATAACTATTATTAATATGCTTATTACTATTATTATTATCGCTATAACTATTATTATTATCGCTATGACTGTTATTATTATACTTATTCTATTATTACTATCCCTATTACTCTTGTCTTTATCCTTATAACTATTAGTATTATCCTTATTACTATTATTATTATCGCTATGACTGTTATTATTACACTTATTCTATTATTACTATCCCTATTACTCTTGTCTTTATCCTTATAACTATTATTATTATCCTTATTACTATTATTATTATCGCTCTAACTATTATTATTATCCTTACCACTATTATTATTATTATCGCTATGACTGTTATTATTATCCTTATTACTAGTATTATTATCGCTACGACTGTTATTGTTATACTTATTCTGTTATTACTATCCCTATTACTCTTGTCTTTATCCTTGTAACTATTATTATTATCCTTATTACTATTATTATTATCGCTATAACTATTATTATTATCGCTATGACTGTTATTATTATCCTTATTCTATTATTACTATCCCTATTACTCTTGTCTCTATCCTTATAACTATTATTATTATGCTTATTACTATTATTATTATCGCTATAACCCTTATTATTATCCTTACTACTATTATTATTATCGCTATGACGGTTATTATTATCCTTATTCTATTATTACTATCCCTATTACTTTTGTCTTTATCCTTATAAATATTATTATTTCCCTTATTACTATTATTATTATCGCTATAACTATTATTATTATCCTTATTACTATTATTACTAGCACTATAACTGTTATTATTATCCTTATTACTATTATTATTATCGCTATGACTGTTATTATTATACTTATTCTATTATTACTATCCCTATTACTCTTGTCTTTATCCTGATAATTATTATTATTTGACTTATTACTATTATTATTATCGCTATAACTGTTATTATTATCCTTATTACTAGTATTATTAGCACTACAACTATTATGTATCTCCTTATTACTATTATTATTCGCACTATAACTATTATTATTATCCTTATTACTATTATTATTATCGCTATAACTATTATTATTATCGCTATGACTGTTATTATTATCCTTATTCTATTATTACTATCCCTATTACTCTTGTCTCTATCCTTATAACTATTATTAATATGCTTATTACTATTATTATTATCGCTATAACTATTATTAATATGCTTATTACTATTATTATTATCGCTATAACTATTATTATTATCGCTATGACTGTTATTATTATACTTATTCTATTATTACTATCCCTATTACTCTTGTCTTTATCCTTATAACTATTAGTATTATCCTTATTACTATTATTATTATCGCTATGACTGTTATTATTACACTTATTCTATTATTACTATCCCTATTACTCTTGTCTTTATCCTTATAACTATTATTATTTCCCTCATTACTATTATTATTATCATTATAACTGTTATTATTATCCTTATTACTACTATTATTATCTCTATAACTATTATTGTTATCCTCATTACTATTATTATTATCGCTAGGACTGTTATTATTATACTTATTCTATTATTACTATCCCTATTACTCTTGTCTTTATCCTGATAATTATTATTATTTCCCTTATTACTATTATTATTATCGCTATAACTATTATTATTATCCTTACTACTATTATTATTATCGCTATGACTGTTATTATTATCCTTATTCTATTATTACTATCCTTATTACTCTTCACATTATCCTTATAACTCTTATTAATATCGCTATAACTATTATTATTATCCTTATTACTATTATTACTAGCACTATAACTATTATTATTATCCTTATTGCTATTATTATCATCGCTATGACTGTTATTATTATACTTATTGCATTATTACTATCCCTATTACTCTTGTTTTTATCCTGATAATTATTATTATTTCCCTTATTACTATTATTATTATCGCTATAACTATTATTATTATCCTTATTACTATTATTACTAGCACTATAACTGTTATTATTATCCTTATTACTATTATTATTATCGCTATGACTGTTATTATTATACTTATTCTATTATTACTATCCCTATTACTCTTGTCTTTATCCTTATAACCATTACTATTATCCTTATTACTATTATTATTATCGCTATAACTATTATTATTATCCTTACTACTATTATTATTATCGCCATGTCTGTTATTATTATCCTTATTCTATTATTACTATCCCTTTTACTCTTCACTTTATCCTTATAACTATTATTATTATCGCTATAACAATTATTATTATAATTATTACTATTATTATTATCGCTATGACTGTTATTATTATCCTTATTCTATTATTACTATCCCTATTACTCTTGTCTTTATCCTTATAACTATTATTATTATCCTTATTACTATTATTATTATCGCTATAACTATTATTATTATCCTTACTACTATTATTATTATCGCTATGACTGTTATTATTATCCTTATTACTATTATTATCGCTATGACTGTTATTATTATCCTTATTCTACTATTAGTATCCCTATTACTCTTGTCTCTATTCTTATAACTATTATTAATATGCTTATTACTATTATTGTTATCGCTATAACTATTATTAATATGCTTATTACTATTATTATTATCGCTATAACTATTATTATTATCGCTATGACTGTTATTATTATACTTATTCTATTATTACTATCCGTATTACTCTTGTCTTTATCCTTATAACTATTATTGTTATGCTTATTACTATTATTATTAGCACTAAAACTTGTATTATTATCCTTATTACTCTTATTATTATCGCTATGACTGTTATTATTATTCTTATTCTATTATTACTATCCCTATTACTCTTGTCTCTATCTTTATAACTATTATTATTATCCTTATTACTATTATTATTATCGCTCTAACTATTATTATTATCCTTACCACTATTATTATTATTATCGCTATGACTGTTATTATTATCCTTATTCTATTATTACTATCCCTATTACTCTTGTCTTTATCCTTGTAACTATTATTATTATCCTTATTACTATTATTATTATCGCTATAACTATTATTATTATCCTTACTACTATTATTATTATCGCTACGACGGTTATTATTATCCTTATTCTATTATTACTATCCCTATTACTTTTGTCTTTATCCTTATAAATATTATTATTTCCCTTATTACTATTATTATTATCGCTATAACTATTATTATTATCGTTATTACTATTATTACTAGCACTATAACTGTTATTATTATCCTTATTACTATTATTATTATCGCTATGACTGTTATTATTATACTTATTCTATTATTACTATCCCTATTACTCTTGTCTCTATCCTTATAACTATTATTATTATCCTTATTACTATTATTATTATCGCTATCACTATTATTATTATCCTTATTACTATTATTATCGCTATGACTGTTATTATTATCCTTATTCTACTATTAGTATCCCTATTACTCTTGTCTCTATCCTTATAACTATTATTAATATGCTTATTACTATTATTGTTATCGCTATAACTATTATTAATATGCTTATTACTATTATTATTATCGCTATAACTATTATTATTATCGCTATGACTGTTATTATTATACTTATTCTGTTATTACTATCCCTATTACTCTTGTCTTTATCCTTATAATTATTAGTATTATCCTTATTACTATTATTATTATCGCTATGACTGTTATTATTATCCTTATTGTATTATTACTATCCCTATTACTCTTGTCTTTATCCTTATAACTATTATTATTTCCCTCATTACTATTATTATTATCATTATAACTGTTATTATTATCCTTATTACTACTATTATTATCTCTATAACTATTATTGTTATCCTCATTACTATTATTATTCGCACTATAACTATTATTATTATCCTTATTACTATTATTATTATCGCTACGACTGTTATTGTTATACTTATTCTGTTATTACTATCCCTATTACGCTTGTCTTTATCCTTATAACTATTATTGTTATGCTTATTACTATTATTATTAGCACTAAAACTTGTATTATTATCGCTATGACTGTTATTATTATACTTATTCTATTATTACTATCCCTATTACTCTTGTCTCTATCTTTATAACTATTATTATTATCCTTGTTACTATTATTATTATCGCTCTAACTATTATTATTATCCTTACCACTATTATTATTATTATCGCTATGACTGTTATTATTATCCTTATTCTATTATTACTATCCCTATTACTCTTGTCTTTATCCTTGTAACTATTATTATTATCCTTATTACTATTATTATTATCGCTATAACTATTATTATTATCCTTATTACTATTATTACTAGCACTATAACTGTTATTATTATCCTTATTACTATTATTATTATCGCTATGACTGTTATTATTATACTTATTCTATTATTACTATCCCTATTACTCTTGTCTTTATCCTTATAACCATTACTATTATCCTTATTACTATTATTATTATCGCTATAACTATTATTATTATCCTTACTACTATTATTATTATCGCCATGTCTGTTATTATTATCCTTATTCTATTATTACTATCCCTATTACTCTTCACTTTATCCTTATAACTATTATTATTATCGCTATAACAATTATTATTATAATTATTACTATTATTATTATCGCTATGACTGTTATTATTATCCTTATTCTATTATTACTATCCCTATTACTCTTGTCTTTATCCTTATAACTATTATTATTATCCTTATTACTATTATTATTATCGCTATAACTATTATTATTATCCTTACTACTATTATTATTATCGCTATGACTGTTATTATTATCCTTATTCTATTATTACTATCCTTATTACTCTTCACATTATCCTTATAACTATTATTAATATCGCTATAACTATTATTATTATCCTTATTACTATTATTACTAGCACTATAACTATTATTATTATCCTTATTGCTATTATTATCATCGCTATGACTGTTATTATTATACTTATTGCATTATTACTATCCCTATTACTCTTGTTTTTATCCTGATAATTATTATTATTTCCCTTATTACTATTATTATTATCGCTATAACTGTTATTATTATCCTTATTACCATTATTATTATCGCTATAAGTCTTGTTTTTGTCCTTATATCTATTATTATGATCGTTAATACTATTAGTATTATCGTTATAACTGTTATTATTATCCTTATTACTAGTATTATTAGCACTATAACTATTATGTTTATCCTTATTACCATTATTATTCGCACTATAACTATTATTATTATCCTTACTACTATTATTATTATCGCCATGTCTGTCATTATTATCCTTATTCTATTATTAGTATCCCTATTACTCTTCACTTTATCCTTATATCTATTATTATGATCGTTAATACTATTAGTATTATCGTTATAACTGTTATTATTATCCTTATTACTAGTATTATTAGCACTATAACTATTATGTTTATCCTTATTACCATTATTATTCGCACTATAACTATTATTATTATCCTTACTACTATTATTATTATCGCCATGTCTGTCATTATTATCCTTATTCTATTATTAGTATCCCTATTACTCTTCACTTTATCCTTATAACTATTATTATTATCGCTATAACTATTATTATTATCCTTATTACTATTATTATTATCTCTATGACTGTTATTATTATCCTTATTCTATTATTACTATCCCTATTACTCTTGTCTTTATCCTTATAACTATTATTATTATCCTTATTACTACTATTATTATCGTTAGAACTATTATTATTATCCCTACTACTATTATTATTATCGCTATGACTGTTATTATTATCCTTATTCTATTATTACTATCCCTATTACTCTTCACTTTATCCTTATAACTATTATTAATATCGCTATAACTATTATTATTATCCTTATTACTATTATTACTAGCACTATAACTGTTATTATTATCCTTATTACTATTATTATTATCGCTATGACTGTTATTATTATACTTATTCTATTATTACTATCCCTATTGCTCTTGTCTTTATCCTGATAATTATTATTATTTGACTTATTGCTATTATTATTATCGCTATAACTGTTATTATTATCCTTATTACTAGTATTATTAGCACTACAACTATTATGTATCTCCTTATTACTATTATTATTCGCACTATAACTATTATTATTATCCTTATTACAATTATTATTATCGCTATCACTATTATTATTATCCTTATTACTATTATTATCGCTATGACTGTTATTATTATCCTTATTCTACTATTAGTATCCCTATTACTCTTGTCTCTATCCTTATAACTATTATTAATATGCTTATTACTATTATTGTTATCGCTATAACTATTATTAATATGCTTATTACTATTATTATTATCGCTATAACTATTATTATTATCGCTATGATTGTTATTATTACACTTATTCTATTATTACTATCCGTATTACTCTTGTCTTTATCCTTATAACTATTATTGTTATGCTTATTACTATTATTATTAGCACTAAAACTTGTATTATTATCCTTATTACTCTTATTATTATCGCTATGACTGTTATTATTATACTTATTCTATTATTACTATCCCTATTACTCTTGTCTCTATCTTTATAACTATTATTATTATCCTTATTACTATTATTATTATCGCTCTAACTATTATTATTATCCTTACCACTATTATTATTATTATCGCTATGACTGTTATTATTATCCTTATTCTATTATTACTATCCCTATTACTCTTGTCTTTATCCTTGTAACTATTATTATTATCCTTATTACTATTATTATTATCGCTATAACTATTATTATTATCCTTACTACTATTATTATTATCGCTACGACGGTTATTATTATCCTTATTCTATTATTACTATCCCTATTACTTTTGTCTTTATCCTTATAAATATTATTATTTCCCTTATTACTATTATTATTATCGCTATAACTATTATTATTATCGTTATTACTATTATTACTAGCACTATAACTGTTATTATTATCCTTATTACTATTATTATTATCGCTATGACTGTTATTATTATACTTATTCTATTATTACTATCCCTATTACTCTTGTCTTTATCCTTATAACTATTAGTATTATCCTTATTACTATTATTATTATCGCTATGACTGTTATTATTACACTTATTCTATTATTACTATCCCTATTACTCTTGTCTTTATCCTTGTAACTATTATTATTATCCTTATTACTATTATTATTATCGCTATAACTATTATTATTATCGCTATGTCTGTTATTATTATCCTTATTCTATTATTACTATCCCTATTACTCTTGTCTTTACCCTGATAATTATTATTATTTCTCATATTACAATTATTATTGTCGCTATCACTGTTATTATTATCCTTATTACTAGTATTATTAGCACTATAACTATTATGTTTATCCTTATTACTATTATTATTCGCACTATAACTATTATGTTTATCCTTATTACTATTATTATTAGCGCTATAACTATTATTATTATCCATATAACTATTATTATCGCCACGACTGTTATTATTATCCTTATTCTACTATTACTATCCCTATTACTCTTGTCTCTATTCTTATAACTATTATTATTATCCTTATTACTATTATTACTAGCACTATAACTATTACTATTATCCTTATTACTATTATTATTATCGCTATGACTGTTATTATTATTCTTATTCTATTATTACTATCCCTATTACTCTTGTCTTTATCCTTATAACTATTATTATTATCCTTATTACTATTATTATTATCGCTATGACTGTTATTATTACACTTATTCTATTATTACTACCCCTATTACTCTTGTCTTTATCCTTATAACTATTATTATTATCCTTATTACTATTATTATTATCGCTCTAACTATTATTATTATCCTTACCACTGTTATTATTATTATCGCTATGACTGTTATTATTATCCTTATTACTAGTATTAATATCGCTACGACTGTTATTGTTATACTTATTCTGTTATTACTATCCCTATTACTCTTGTCTTTATCCTTGTAACTATTAATATTATCCTTATTACTATTATTATTATCGCTATAACTATTATTATTATCGCTATGACTGTTATTATTATCCTTATTCTATTATTACTATCCCTATTACTCTTGTCTCTATCCTTATAACTATTATTATTATGCTTATTACTATTATTATTATCGCTATAACTATTATTATTATCGCTATGACTGTTATTATTATACTTATTCTATTATTACTATCCCTATTACTCTTGTCTCTATCCTTATAACTATTATTATTATCGCTATAACTATTATTAATATGCTTATTACTATTATTATTATCGCTATAACTATTATTATTATCGCTATGACTGTTATTATTATACTTATTCTATTATTACTATCCCTATTACTCTTGTCTTTATCCTTATAACTATTAGTATTATCCTTATTACTATTATTATTATCGCTATGTCTGTTATTATTATCCTTATTCTATTATTACTATCCCTATTACTCTTGTCTTTACCCTGATAATTATTATTATTTCTCATATTACAATTATTATTGTCGCTATCACTGTTATTATTATCCTTATTACTAGTATTATTAGCACTATAACTATTATGTTTATCCTTATTACTATTATTATTCGCACTATAACTATTATGTTTATCCTTATTACTATTATTATTAGCGCTATAACTATTATTATTATCCATATTACTATTATTATCGCCACGACTGTTATTATTATCCTTATTCTACTATTACTATCCCTATTACTCTTGTCTCTATTCTTATAACTATTATTATTATCCTTATTACTATTATTACTAGCACTATAACTATTACTATTATCCTTATTACTATTATTATTATCGCTATGACTGTTATTATTACACTTATTCTATTATTACTATCCCTATTACTCTTGTCTTTATCCTTGTAACTATTATTATTATCCTTATTACTAGTATTATTATCGCTACGACTGTTATTGTTATACTTATTCTGTTATTACTATCCCTATTACTCTTGTCTTTATCCTTGTAACTATTATTATTATCCTTATTACTATTATTATTATCGCTATAACTATTATTATTATCGCTATGACTGTTATTATTATCCTTATTCTATTATTACTATCCCTATTACTCTTGTCTCTATCCTTATAACTATTATTATTATGCTTATTACTATTATTATTATCGCTATAACTATTATTATTATCGCTATGACTGTTATTATTATACTTATTCTATTATTACTATCCCTATTACTCTTGTCTCTATCCTTATAACTATTATTATTATCGCTATAACTATTATTAATATGCTTAT
This sequence comes from Megachile ligniseca, assembly GCA_945859555.1. Taxonomy (NCBI): domain Eukaryota; kingdom Metazoa; phylum Arthropoda; class Insecta; order Hymenoptera; family Megachilidae; genus Megachile; species Megachile ligniseca. The sequence continues at coordinate 47,008 of CAMAOC010000377.1, forward strand.
TACTATTATTATTATCGCTATAACTATTATTATTATCGCTATGACTGTTATTATTATACTTATTCTATTATTACTATCCCTATTACTCTTGTCTTTATCCTTATAACTATTAGTATTATCCTTATTACTATTATTATTATCGCTATCACTGTTATTATTACACTTATTCTATTATTACTATCCCTATTACTCTTGTCTTTATCCTTGTAACTATTATTATTATCCTTATTACTATTATTATTATCGCTATGACTGTTATTATTACACTTATTTTATTATTACTATCCCTATTACTCTTGTCTTTATCCTTGTAACTATTATTATTATCCTTATTACTATTATTATTATCGCTATAACTATTATTATTATCGCTATGACTGTTATTATTATACTTATTCTATTATTACTATCCCTATTACTCTTGTCTCTATCCTTATAACTATTATTATTATCGCTATAACTATTATTAATATGCTTATTACTATTATTATTATCGCTATAACTATTATTATTATCGCTATGACTGTTATTATTATACTTATTCTATTATTACTATCCCTATTACTCTTGTCTTTATCCTTATAACTATTAGTATTATCCTTATTACTATTATTATTATCGCTATGACTGTTATTATTACACTTATTCTATTATTACTATCCCTATTACTCTTGTCTTTATCCTTATAACTATTATTATTATCCTTATTACTATTATTATTATCGCTCTAACTATTATTATTATCCTTACCACTATTATTATTATTATCGCTATGACTGTTATTATTATCCTTATTACTAGTATTATTATCGCTACGACTGTTATTGTTATACTTATTCTGTTATTACTATCCCTATTACTCTTGTCTTTATCCTTGTAACTATTATTATTATCCTTATTACTATTATTATTATCGCTATAACTATTATTATTATCGCTATGACTGTTATTATTATCCTTATTCTATTATTACTATCCCTATTACTCTTGTCTCTATCCTTATAACTATTATTATTATGCTTATTACTATTATTATTATCGCTATAACTATTATTATTATCCTACTACTATTATTATTATCGCTATGACGGTTATTATTATCCTTATTCTATTATTACTATCCCTATTACTTTTGTCTTTATCCTTATAAATATTATTATTTCCCTTATTACTATTATTATTATCGCTATAACTATTATTATTATCCTTATTACTATTATTACTAGCACTATAACTGTTATTATTATCCTTATTACTATTATTATTATCGCTATGACTGTTATTATTATACTTATTCTATTATTACTATCCCTATTACTCTTGTCTTTATCCTGATAATTATTATTATTTGACTTATTACTATTATTATTATCGCTATAACTGTTATTATTATCCTTATTACTAGTATTATTAGCACTACAACTATTATGTATCTCCTTATTACTATTATTATTCGCACTATAACTATTATTATTATCCTTATTACTATTATTATTATCGCTATAACTATTATTATTATCGCTATGACTGTTATTATTATCCTTATTCTATTATTACTATCCCTATTACTCTTGTCTCTATCCTTATAACTATTATTATTATCTTATTACTATTATTATTATCGCTCTAACTATTATTATTATCCTTACCACTATTATTATTATTATCGCTATGACTGTTATTATTATCCTTATTCTATTATTACTATCCCTATTACTCTTGTCTTTATCCTTGTAACTATTATTATTTTTCCTTATTACTATTATTATTATCGCTATGACTGTTATTATTATCCTTATTCTATTATTACTATCCCTATTACTCTTGTCTCAATCCTTATAACTATTATTATTATCGCTATAACTATTATTAATATGCTTATTACTATTATTATTATCGCTATAACTATTATTATTATCGCTATGACTGTTATTATTATACTCATTCTATTATTACTATCCCTATTACTCTTGTCTTTATCCTTATAACTATTAGTATTATCCTTATTACTATTATTATTATCGCTATGACTGTTATTATTACACTTATTCTATTATTACTATCCCTATTACTCTTGTCTTTATCCTTATAACTATTATTATTATCCTTATTACTATTATTATTATCGCTCTAACTATTATTATTATCCTTACCACTATTATTATTATTATCGCTATGACTGTTATTATTATCCTTATTACTAGTATTATTATCGCTACGACTGTTATTGTTATACTTATTCTGTTATTACTATCCCTATTACTCTTGTCTTTATCCTTGTAACTATTATTATTATCCCTTATTACTATTATTATTATCGCTATAACTATTATTATTATCGCTATGACTGTTATTATTATCCTTATTCTATTATTACTATCCCTATTACTCTTGTCTCTATCCTTATAACTATTATTATTATGCTTATTACTATTATTATTATCGCTATAACCCTTATTATTATCCTTACTACTATTATTATTATCGCTATGACGGTTATTATTATCCTTATTCTATTATTACTATCCCTATTACTTTTGTCTTTATCCTTATAAATATTATTATTTCCCTTATTACTATTATTATTATCGCTATAACTATTATTATTATCCTTATTACTATTATTACTAGCACTATAACTGTTATTATTATCCTTATTACTATTATTATTATCGCTATGACTGTTATTATTATACTTATTCTATTATTACTATCCCTATTACTCTTGTCTTTATCCTGATAATTATTATTATTTGACTTATTACTATTATTATTATCGCTATAACTGTTATTATTATCCTTGATTACTAGTATTATTAGCCGCTACAACTATTATGTATCTCCTTATTACTATTATTATTCGCACTATAACTATTTATTATCCTTATTACTATTATTATTATCGCTATAACTATTATTATTATCGCTATGACTGTTATTATTATCCTTATTCTATTATTACTATCCCTATTACTCTTGTCTCTATCCTTATAACTATTATTAATATGCTTATTACTATTATTATTATCGCTATAACTATTATTAATATACTTATTACTATTATTATTATCGCTATAACTATTATTATTATCGCTATGACTGTTATTATTATACTTATTCTATTATTACTATCCCTATTACTCTTGTCTTTATCCTTATAACTATTAGTATTATCCTTATTACTATTATTATTATCGCTATGACTGTTATTATTACACTTATTCTATTATTACTATCCCTATTACTCTTGTCTTTATCCTTATAACTATTATTATTATCCTTATTACTATTATTATTATCGCTATAACTATTATTATTATAATTATTACTATTATTATTATCGCTATGACTGTTATTATTATCCTTATTCTATTATTACTATCCCTATTACTCTTGTCTTTATCCTTATAACTATTATTATTATCCTTATTACTATTATTATTATCGCTATAACTATTATTATTATCCTTACTACTATTATTATTATCGCTATGACTGTTATTATTATCCTTATTACTATTATTATCGCTATGACTGTTATTATTATCCTTATTCTACTATTAGTATCCCTATTACTCTTGTCTCTATTCTTATAACTATTATTAATATGCTTATTACTATTATTGTTATCGCTATAACTATTATTAATATGCTTATTACTATTATTATTATCGCTATAACTATTATTATTATCGCTATGACTGTTATTATTATACTTATTCTATTATTACTATCCGTATTACTCTTGTCTTTATCCTTATAACTATTATTGTTATGCTTATTACTATTATTATTAGCACTAAAACTTGTATTATTATCCTTATTACTCTTATTATTATCGCTATGACTGTTATTATTATACTTATTCTATTATTACTATCCCTATTACTCTTGTCTCTATCTTTATAACTATTATTATTATCCTTATTACTATTATTATTATCGCTCTAACTATT